>VWZU01008059.1:1739138-1750434 GCA_013397095.1 Sterrhoptilus dennistouni | reverse complement strand
AAAAAAAAAAAAATCCCTATTTCTAGCCTTAGAGAGCCAGTAAACATCCTGACAACCTCCTGAAATGACACATGGAGGGACTGGACTGGTATTTTGAATATCTGATTATCTGAGAAAGGTTTACTGAGGGGTAAGGTGAACTACACAAGCCAAATTAAAGACCCTGCATCAGTCCTTCTGTACCTGACTGGGTGGAAAAAGAATGAAATGCCACATTTGGTTTCCTCTGACTTGTCCTCTAGGACTAGAAGTTACTCTTGCATCTCTGGAAGTTGAGCATCATCTTTAAGCTCCTTGACCACAGATGCGGGAAGTTTGCAAAAAGAAATGTGCATGTCTAAAAACAGCTTTTCTCCTCCAGTTCTAGCCTTCTGCCTGCACTTGTCCAGCTCAGTCGTGCTAATACTGATGCATGGGGAGCCTGAAACAATGCAGGTTTTCAAACATTTCAATGCAATTTGTTGTTTTTTAAACCTCACTCATTCATTAATTAGTACTCTTGTCCTTCTCCCCGTCTCTGGAGTGTATTAAAAAGCTAGGGGGAAAGTGGGAATGAGTCACAAGTGAAAGAATTTATTTAACTTTAACCTCTGTTGTAGGAGTAGCAGTTTTAGCTGTCTGAGCTATGTGAAATTAATTCCAGAACAAGTGATGTAGAGCTAATTGTACAGGGATTGATAGCAGAGAGCTTGACAAGGGCTCTGTGCAGGCACAGCATTCTGTGATGACCAAAACTTCCTCATTAGTCCTGAAAGCTTCCCCATTTACCTCCTGTTTTGCTTTCAGGCTACAAGCTCCTGTTTTTTGGGACAGTGTTAAGGGATTACTGCCTTCAGCTGGGTGCTGAAATTAATCCAGTGGTGTTTAGGTGGCAGCAGCCTGGCAGGATCTGTATGTGGGTTCAAGTACTCTCTTGACTCTCAGTGACAGTCAAATGTCCAAAGGACTTTTGAAAAATCCATAAGTTCCTAGTGGCACATTTAGTTGTCTGGTTACCTCAATAAATCTCTGCGTAAATTAGGGGAAAATGATAATCAAATTCCTTTACATTTGCAAACTGCTTTATGACCCATAGGTGTACCAACTATTATTAGCCCAAAGGCAGAGCTAACTCTTATCTCTGCTGCCAATATCTGGGCTCGTTTTACTTGGCAGGATTTAAACCTAACGGCTCTTATCATAAAAAGAGAAAGAAAGTGTCATCAGAACTGATTGAACTACATATTGGCTACGTTGTGTTGTAATGGCTGTCAAAGATAAACACAGGGGTAGCTTATCTTGTTTCCTAATCGTCTTCAGGTGCAATGTCACTCATTTTGTTAACTCTCTCTTTGTATTTGAACCCGGGGGGAGACCACAAACTGAAAAATACGTTTTCGGTCTATTTCTGCTTTCTATTGGGCTGTTTGTGGGAATAATCGTTTCGAACTCAGCGACCACAAATGAGTTTATGTTTATACAAAACTTCCTGAGAGAGCACAGAGGGGACCTGCCACTCTTCACTGATGAGTTGACAAGGTCTGCTGCTGCTCACCCGTGTGTTAGGTGTGGTCCTGCAGGAGCCTGAGCTGCCCTTGCTTCTCCCAGGTCTCTGCAGGTTTATGGGAGCTTGTGCTGCAGATCTGCTTAATTTCAATCTGCCTTGGCTCTCAAATAAGGTTTTCCTTGATCTTCCTTCTGTAGATAAGGAGATACTCCAGTTGTTACAGAGGCAAGGTGTTCTCTAATCCATCAGCAGGGAGAAGGAGCTATTCCAGCTCTGCTGCATCTGTGACAATTGGCTCCAAGGAACAAGCTGGGCCTGAATAGACAAAAGCAGAAAAATTGATGTGTTAGACATAAAGCAAAGAATGAATTCCCCCTTCTCTTAAAGCAAATTAATTGATTTTTGAAACATTTCTTCTCCCCCAGAGCACTGCTGCTTCTGGATAGTTTCTAAACTTGTCCTGACAGTACAAAAGAAACTCACAGTTAGTTTTGCCCTAATAATAACCCCATGAAGGGAGGAAGTAATCTTAGTTTTCTCATTTTATAAATAGGGGACCAGGACTCAAAAAGGGGGATGTGTCTTATCTATTTATATGCATTTGGGCATTTGGTCTAAGCCAATTGTCTGGTCTCCCTCTGTAGCTGATGGAGGAAGGTAGGCAATTCCAGATTCAAATATCCCATTTCTTCTTCACCACTTAATTTAGCAGTGGAAGAGTTGGCCTATACCTAATCCCCATTGGGATCCTGAACTAGGTGGGGAAGGACTTTGGTCTTCTGACTGTGTGGGAGTTCTCAGAGTTGCCTAAAATATTCTAATAGGATCACAGTCCTCACAAAATGCTGTTTTAGCTGCTTTGCTTTGCAAACCCAGGCAGTGGTGTATGATCTCCCTTGCTTAATAGCCCACTGGTTTGAACAGTCATTTAGGAAGTGAAATCTCACAGTTCAGTCCTGAGAGAGCCTGGCTTTATCCCTCCTAGAAACATGACCTAGATACCTCCACTGCTCTGCTGAGGAGAGGTGTGTGTGCTACCACATCAATCACAAACAAATTTGAGAATGGTGGCAGAGGTCTTGGGGTAAAAGGACCAAGATGGGACACTCCTGAATTTGTACTGACAGAAGAAAAAAGCTGCATGTTTCCAAGACTGTGACTCCTCCCAGGCAAAGGAGGAAAGTACCATGGAGAAAAAAGGTCACTGGAGGGATTTTTTACCACCCAGGATTTTCTCAGCCACTTCTGCTGCTCTGTACAGCCTGAAGAACCACCAAGGCTCCCAGAGCTTTCAGGATGATTAATGCAGCAATATCCCCACAACCTGATTTCTTGCATTATTTTCTTTCCTCCTCCTCATCTAAATAAAAAATAATAATAATAAAACCCTCCTCCATTTATTTGTCAGTTGTCTGTAGGTGAGTAAAACAATTATTGGAATCTCACACAGTGCAGATAAAAGCTTTTCAGCCTTTTCTACATGGTGATCAGCTTCCTCTCACTGAACTGGATTAGGCAATTCCTGTGATTTTGCAGCACTTGCCCTTTAGACAAGAGGTATGGAATCTTTCTAGGAATTTCAGTTTCGATTTCTGATTGCACAGATTGAAGGGAAGACAAGAGAAAAAAGGTAAGTAAAGAGGAGAAAGAGGGAAGGCACAGGGGAAAAGGACAGGAGAAGAGAGGACAAAAAGAAAAGAGAGAGAAGAGAAGAGAAGAGAAGAGAAGAGAAGAGAAGAGAAGAGAAGAGAAGAGAAGAGAAGAGAAGAGAAGAGAAGAGAAGAGAAGAGAAGAGAAGATAGAAAACACAAAAGAAATCAAAGGAAGGAAAAGAATAAAATAAAGAGGAAAAGAAAAGAAACCTTTAGCTATTAAATAGAAGGTCATATAAAGAAAAGAATTGTAACTGGACTGATAACCGTGTCCCTTAAATTAATACTGAATAATTGGAAATGATAATTTGCAAGTGACATTTCCTGCATGGTTAACCATGGTATAGGCTTTATTGTTATATTGTTAGAAATGAATAAGTTGCTGCACAACTGCTAATAGCATTTGTAGCTATTGAAGATAAGGCAACGGTAAGGGGTAATCAAACCACATTCTACCAAGTATAAAATGACTATGTAAAATGACATCTGTAAATCAAAGCTTAATTAGCCTGATGTAATTGACAATAACTGGCCAGCCAGCTTCCCTCAGGCGAGCTGATGGCACAGCCAGATGGGATGTCCTGGATGTAGCCAGGGCACAAGACTGCTGCTGTCCCCAAGGAAAGGCTTCTGGCACCTTCACACCTGCTGGGTCATTGCTCTCTTAGCCTGGTTTCTGCCCATTAAAAAGCTTGTTTTAGGAAAAAAAAAAAGTAAATTAGGCCAAGCCAGAACATTTTGGAAGAGTTCTGTGGTATAGATCGGGAGCTCCCTCTGATCCGGAGGTCTGTGAGTGAAATGTGGGAATGTGGTTTTGGGTTGGGTGCTGTAGGTGTGGAGGGGACACAGAAGGAAAGCAGCACTGGAAGGATTGGAGGCGTAGGGAAAATGCCTGATGGTGTAAGAAATGAAGAACTCTTATTTATTTAGCCTGTATGAAAGAGGAACTGAGAAATGCTTTGATTACACTGCATAATAGAGAAAACTCCAGATGTGAAAGGGCAGCTAAATTTGTCAGAAAGCAGATAACAAGAATCATGGATATGAAAGCTAGATATGTTCATCTCAGAAAGAAAGCACATATCTTTTAAACAATGAGGCTGATTAGGAAACTGCAGAAAGGAATGATGGAGTTTCCATTTCCTGATGCATGCTGCTTAATTTAAATTGAGTCACCTTCCAGGTAAGATTGTGCTAGTCCAACACAAGTTTCAGCCTAGATACAGGACTAACAGGATGAGATGGAACAGGAAGCCAGATCAGATGGTTTACTTTATAATAGTGCCTTTAAAATAAGAGAATTAGATAACACTGTCCTGTGGTACTACAAAAGCTGGTATAAATCCATTTCCTCTCATCTCATCTCATCTCATCTCTTCATTTGACATTGCACTTTTAATCTAGGATAAAAATATGGTTCCAGTAGGCAGTCCAGGTTTCTCTCCCTTATTTTACAACTAGGAGTGTTGTTATTGTTATCATATTTAAGGCTTAAGCATATATTTAATGTGCACTTAAACACTTTTTTCAACTTGCAGCCTTAATCATTGCAGTGTAATAAGAACCAAATCATTAGAGAGCAACAGATTAGTTCTCAGAGCTTCTGCACCTTAGGCAGTGTTGCCATTAATTCATATAACAGAGGCAGCACTGGGCCTGGTAGGTTTTTGGAAGGGAGACCTCCAGTGCACATGTATGTTGCTTAAAATAACTTCTGTTGAGGTTACCCATGTAGCTTCTAAACAAGTGCATTGCACTGAGGAATGGGAACAGACAGGAAGCTAAAAAGAAGGGAGAAGGACAGAAACATAATAGGTGCAATTGGAACTGGCATAGGTAGAAGGTGGGAAGTAAATGAAAGCATGCAAGGAAGTCATGGAATCAAAAAACGTTTTGGGTTGGAAAGGACCTTGAAGATGATCAAGTTCCAACCACCCCGTCAGTAAAAGTGTAAAAGTTTTTACAGAAAGCGTAATAAAGCATTGGAATGGTCTACCTGGGGAGGTGGTGGATTCCCCATCTCTGGATGTGTTTAAGAAAAGACTAGATGAGGCACTTGGTGTCATGGTCTAGTTGAGGTTAGGGTTGGGTTGGACTTGATCCTGGAGGTCTCTTCCAACCTAATGATTCTGATTCTGATCATGGGCAAGGATGGTACCCAGTAGACGAAGTTGTTCAGGACCCCAAAATACATGAGATATAATCAAAACCCAATCTGGATTATTTTTACATCTATTCCGAAAAGCCTCTAAACTTGGCCATCAGGCACAGACTAACTGGGTTGTGGCATAAAGGGTACATCTAGGGAATCAGATATTAGGAAGAAATTCTTTATTGTAATGGTGGTGAGGCTCTGGCACAGGTTGCCCAGACTGGTTGTGGATTTCCCAGCCCCGGAAACATTCGAGGCAGGGCTGGATGGGGCTCTGAGAAACCTGGTGTAGTTCGAAGGTGTCCCTGCTCATGACAGGAACCTTGGAACGAGATGATCTCCAAGTTCCTTTCCAGCTCAAACCATTCTGTATTTCTACTTCTACTATCAGCCTGGGGAAAGAACTTGCTACCAAATTGCTAAGCGCAGGTTTTAAAAAGATTATTAAAAAAAACTACCTTGGCCTAAAGAAAACAAAAAAAAGATCACTTGGATTTAGTTTTCTAGTACATTATAAATTCTATTTGACCATATTGGTCAAATTTTTGTTAAATTTGGATTTCTATGAAGTTTTCCTTCTGTGCAGATTTCCTGGCATCACTCATTCTTCGTGTTTTATTTTCAAGCTACTCTTACTTACTCAAACCTCTCAGGATTTGGTAATTTGGTATCTCTGGTTCTCTGTCAAATATGGTTGAAATTGGCCTAAATCACTGTAGAACAGGTAGCAAGATACAGGGCACAGATAATATAATCTCATGCATTTTGTCCCCTAAGGAGACCATATTAAAAAGTGATTTGCCATTCATACAGATACTGAGGATAACAATACAAACCATAATTAAAGACAGTAAAATTATTGGAAGGCATATTAAACCTTACACTTCAAGCCTTAAGCTGAATTCTAGCTTTTAGAGAAGATTATAACTCTATATTAGGGGAAATAATTGATTTCTGGGTCACTTCACATTCATTACCAAAAAGAAAAAAAAGTTCAAAAAAACCATCAATTATTTTTCTTCCTGTTCTTGTTTGTTTGTTTTCTTCTTTCCCAAAATCATCAGGGGAGTCTAAACTTGTTCTTTTGTGTAGCAAAAAGATTTAATAGAGAATAATTTCTTTCACTTGTCACTGAGAAGAGAAGCAACTGGGGAGTCACAAAATATTTAAATGATTTCTGCTGCAAAGCTTTTATTTCTTCTTTATGGTGTCTTCTTCATCTGGTTCAGGATTTAGCTGGAGAGGGGAACTGGGCTGGATGGAATGGGGCCTGGCCCAGGCAGGTCTTGTGTAGGACTCCACAGTCTGGAGACATTTCTTATCTACAATAACTGATATTGTGTTTCATGGAGATGTTTTCCTCAACTGGCTGTTAGAGGAGTGAGGACCTGACAGCTTGGAGGGGAAGTGGTTGGAATTTCTCATCAATCTCTTGATGTTACACTCCTTGAGAGCTGAGGTACTGAAATGACCACCCCATAAATGGCCAGTGCAAGTCTGAGTTTATGTGCCCACACAATGAGGTAAAATCCTCCAAGGTTAGGGGTTAGGCTGGGAGGAAAATTCCTGCTGCTGAGGCAACATCTCTTTGTCAGTCTGCCAGCTTCCCCTGAGATTAAGGCTCCTGTGACAACTGTTTACTTACTTGCAAATTGCATTTGATTTAATGATTTTAGTTGGAAATAACTGGACCAAGATGAAGGGTACCTGCCCCAAGCCCTCTCTCTGGAAAGCTCATATATAGTGTCTAGAGTCAGGGGATAAACCATCAAATACTGGAATAGACTCTTTTTCTTTGCCATGTATCTTTCCCAGAGTTTTGTATTTAATTTATGGGGTAAATTTGTTTATGAAAAGTAGGGCCCCTATGTGCCTAGCACGAGGAGAATCATATTCCTAGCAAAAATTATATCTATATCTATCTATCTATCTATCTATATATATGCATATTTACACAGAAAACAGTCAAATTGATCTGAATTCAGGAACATTATGGGGACATTTCTTGATGCACATTTTATCTCTCTTTCACCATCCCTTAAAAAAAAGGCAAATTGTAAACAGCAACAATAAAAATTTAGAGAAAGAGCTAATGAATAACAACAAGGAAACAAACAAGGAGAGCTGTTCTGCAGTTTGCACTTTTCTCCTCACCCATCCACGCAGCACATTTGCCACTAAAGTCTCCAAAAGGGGATTTTGCAGCTCTAACCATGTCTGACAAAGACACCACCACCTCCACCCACCCCTTTCATAACAGGCCAAGTGTGAACTGACTGTTTACTTCACTCAGATATTTCACCTCAGTGAAAAGGTGAAGAAAAAATTGTTACAATAAGTTTGGATGCTGGTAGGTCAGTGGCACATCTGTACTGTATGACAGTATTTCCTCCCAGCTACCCTGTGCTCCTGTCCTGCTACAAACATGCATGACAAAAATGTTACAAAATTGTTGCAAAAGTAGCATGAAGGCCATTATTTAAGAAAAACCATAAGCCAATTCTTCTGCAGAAAAATGGTTATCATAGAATCCTATAGGGGTCTGGGTTGGAAGGGATGTTAAAAGTAATCCAGTTCCAACTGCTCCTATTGGAAGGACAACTTCCACTATCCCAGGTTGCTCCAAGCCTTGTCCAACCTGGTCTTGAGCACTTCCAGAGATGCAGCCATAGTTTCTCTGGACAACCTGTGCCAGTGTTTCACCACACTGAGTAAAGTATTTCTTCCTAACATCTAATCTAAACCCACTTTATGCAGGAATACACAGTTCATTTCACCAGGTGCACTTGCTGCTGGTCAGAAGTACCTGCACTGAAATCAATATGTTATTCTCAAAAAAGGGAGGAAATAAGAAACAGTTTCTTTAGTAAGGGGAAAATATTCCTTAAATATAATTGAGCAGAAAACCAATAATCCCAGTAAACTCCTTCCTTGGCATTAGTGATGGTGTATTGACTGATCCCAGCAGAGAATTTGGCTGACAATGTGACCAGATCATATTACAGCAAACACTGTTCAGAGCATCCTCATACAAAGCTGGAATACAACTGAGAAAAATTGCCTAAAGGAACTGCTTGAAGCAGAGTGTGATTTTGTTTGAAAAGAACCAAATAGTTTCACAAGAGGAGTTCAGGGTGTGGTACTACAGGACTGCCACTGATGCACAACCAAATCCCTGAGCTAAGGGATGCTAGAGCCCTCTCATCAAGCTTTCTGGTAAATTTTGGCCTACTGCCATTTCCAAAGAGCAGGGACAATGGGGAAGCATTTTGCTTCCTCGTATTCCATGGATGAAGAAGGCCTTAATCTTCACTGTTAAACTGGAATAAAAACAAATGAAATGAAAAAAAAGCAAACATAAATTTCCGTTTTCTTTTGAGGGTAAAAGACAACAGGAAAACTGGTTTTGCTTCAGTTCTCAGTATTTGAAATCCAGTGGGACCTTTTGGTACAAAAGCTCAATTTGGACTTGATGGGAGCCCAGTTTACTAGTTTAAGTCACTGTTGGCTAATACAGCTTGAAGCTGTTCCACAATAAAGCACAACATTCAGCTGTGAGCTTTATCACTGGGACTCATCTGACCTTTCCCAGGTAAGCTGGAATTGCTTAACACCGTGGCTACCCCAAAACTAATGGAACCTTTCAGCTTGGCTTAGGCTATCACTTCACTTCCCTGACATCAATTTCTAAAATAAAATAGAAGGCTAATTGGTAAATCAGGCAAGTACTTTTTTCCTACCCCCCGGAGATATAATGGTCAAATACATTTTCAAATCTAAACTACCAACAATACAAAGGTACGACTTAAACACAGAAATAAAAGGGGAAGCTCATATGAGGATGAAAGTTCAACAAGAATTTTCCAGGTCATATTTATTGGCCTTGATGGGGACAGGTATTAATCACAGTCACCAAGCTTAAGGTAGAGTGGGCAGTTTCAATCAACATGGTTGAAAACTCTAGGGTAGAAATGGATATGCAGAAAAAATTTACTTTCAGGGCTTCTGGTTCCCCAAAACCATTTTTACCTCCTCATATGCTATCGTATTGAAATATTTTCAGAAAAATGCAAGACCACATAAGCTAATTATAGTATGAATTCTTCAAAAACTATTTGGCACGAGGTTTTGAAACTGAAGATAGACACTAACAGGATGCTTAGCATATTATGGGTTGGATTTTGAGATGTGAAGTAAAACAGGAGGAATGACATGGGCTGAACAACTGATCCAAGTGGTTGAAGGGCTGAACCATACCCACTGATTGCTCCTTAGCAGGAAGATTTTGGACGAGCAACAGCAGGTAATGTGAATGATGGGTATGAAAAAGGCTCTTCCAGTTGTCTGAGGAAATTCAGATTGAAAAAATGTGAAGGAGTGATGAAACTAGTCCGGCTCATAAGTTCAAATCTCTGCTGGATGCCCCAAAGATAAAAATTCAGCCCAAGCTACAGAAGATGCATCACAGCCCAGACTGTAACATGTTTCAACAGCCAATCTGAATATGTGAACACTATCAAGAAGAGCAAAGAGGGAAACACTAAAACGTGAGGGCTTCGGTACTGCAGTTGTGACTGCGAGGCTCAGTCCCACACTGTTGCTTTCTGCACTAAACAGATGAAAAATACAGAGTTCCTGCCACAAACCACTTCTAATCTCAGAATAAGGCACAAATGCCCTCTAATCACCACCCACGGCACGTGAGGTGGGGAACCTCCTCTCTACGTTAGAGAACGCACCCCACGGCAGCACCGACACGGCTCAACGTCCCCACCAAAAGCCACCCTGCTGCAGGAAAAGAAGAAGCCAGGAGCCTCCAGGAGAATGTGTGCTCACTCCCTGGCTGAGGCTGGAACAGCTCTGAGGGAGCAGTCCTTGGGCACGATCCCCAGGAGTGCTCCACGTGAAGCTTCCTCCAGAGCTTGGCCCGCGTGCAGGAATCCGATGTTTAGAAAGCCATTTTCCTGTCCGTATAAACAACCCAACCACAATAGCCCAATTCCTGGCTCCGAGGCCTCATTTAAATGTTGGTCAGTCGAGGCCCACAATTAACATTTAATTAGTAAACTCATTACAAAGGCAGGAAGTCTCAGACTTTCCCTTCATTCTCTTTCAGGCCTCTGAAGGGAAGGACCAGGCCGGTCTTTGGCTTTCGATTCAGCAGACGGGTGGGATTTTTTTTTTTTTTTTTTTTTGTTCCCTCTGCTGATTTCCCTTCTCTTGCAGAACAGTTGCTTTCCCTGAAGCAGACAGGCATGACCTGAATATGTTGAATGTTTGGCTGGAAATAATCTACTTAACATAAATATTTCCATCTAAATTTTACCCTGGATGGCTTCCTTAGTGTTCCCAGAGGACTGAAGGAAAAGGGGTTTTTCAGGGATGTGGTGGTGAGGAGCTTGGTCACCTGCACTCACAAGCCTTTGTGGTAGAAGAACTGCCAAAAAATCTGATTTTGTGTGTGATGCTGGAAATTTATGTCTATTGTCTGTGATTACCAGGACAAAAATGACATTGACAATAAGAAGGGGAAATGGTAATGGTTAAAATCAAGAGAAAGCACTGATATGGAGGATGGAGCAGACCATGACTGTGGTGAGGCTCTTTGCTGGAAATGTGAGATGGAACTGGCACAGAGGCTTTTTTCCCAGCATGGCAGGGAGATTTGGAGTTCACACTGTAGATTATGTTACATTTAGGCATTGTTCATCCATGCAGAGAACACACAACCTCACCTTTGGCCACTGAGTTGCTTTTCATGCAATTATTCAGGGAATATGAATTACAAGTAGAGCTTGTTTTTAAACAATGCTAGAAAAAAATCTGAACTTGCTGATTTGGAGTGTGACAAGATAGACCATAGCACTAATTATGGAAATTTATTCACCTGATCACACCCTGGAGTAGAGAGAAAAGTAAAGGTGTGAACAAAACACAAATAATAATTGCAAAACAGGTTTTAAAAAAGGTTTTTTTTTGGTTTTTTTTTTTGGTTTTTTTTTGTTT
>VWZU01008059.1:1695543-1739095 GCA_013397095.1 Sterrhoptilus dennistouni | reverse complement strand
TTTTTTTTTTTTTTTTTTTTTTTTTCCTGGTATCTATTTTCCATTGCAGCACACAGTAGAGTTTAAAAAGTCTGTCAGCTGGCAGGATGTATTTTTCTGCTTACAGTTTTGAGATTTTCTTGAAGTAAACTTTGCTGTTCTCTCTAAAGATAAAGCTGTAGTGCTCCTGTACCACCACTCACATAACTGTTGGATCCTTTTGCAAAGAGAGAGCAGTGACATTTTTTGAATTGTCTCTCTTTGTCTGCCTTTTGTCAGACATGAAGAGATCGCAACGATTTATTATTTCACATAATGAATGTCTGAAATTATAATCATCCCTTTCTCGCTGGGATCTGGCCATCTAAAAATCAATTTGGCTTTGGATTCAATGCTTTATTCCATTTTTTATCTTTAACTCATTGTTTGGCCAACATTACACCTTCAGCATTTTTTCCTCTTGTGTTCACAGAACTGGAAAGAGACAAGTTACAGTGATTTATGGGAGTGCTTAGCCCTGGTTTGTTTTGGTTGAGCACAAACGTTAAAAAACATTTATTGTCAGGCAAATAACTTCTATGTGCTGGACGAGGGCTTGAAAAAAAATTTTCCTTAAAGACCTTTCACAGGTCTCTGAGTATGGACAGGGTTTTTTGGTAGGTATTTAGGTCAATATTTAGCAGAATTTTGTTGGAACATCCTGTTTCCTCTATATCTCTTCTGCAGAGAGAGATAAGCCACTGCAATCCTTTATCCAGGGCACTTACCCCCATCATCCACACCAATTCCACTCACTTGGTTGGATCATGGGGTGAGCAAAGCCACAGCTGTAACTCCCTTCTTCACACCTTCCTCTGATGCTTTGAAATTTACTCTGTAATTTCAGTAGTTCTGAAGCAGTAGTTCTGAAAGTTATCCAAAGGCTTTGGAGACAGAATGGGTGAACCTTACATCCCTTATTAAGATAATAATAAACATGGGAGCTACCTGACCAAAAGTGCTCATCTATAAAGTAGAGATCCAAACCTGAGGAAATCACATTGCTAGAATATGGGGGAAAAAAACTCAGCTGGAACAGCAGAGAGCAGGGTGTGATTTTTCTTCTTCAGAAGTGGAGATATCAGATGTTTTCCCCCAATGATTAGATCTCACTATGGTATCCTCAACATTCACTTGGGGGTAAACCTGTTCCAGTCATCTCAACACAGCTGAGATAGATTCATCCCATGTAGAACTTACCTGAAAGCAGGTAATTTGGTCATTTCTGCATTGTACACTATTTTTGTGCTCATTCAGGACTTACCAACAAAAATAATCACCACACAGATAGCTCCTAACCAGCAGGACTTAGAGTTGAAAAGACCAATGCAAAACAGAGGAAACCCCAATCACTTTTCTGTTAAGTAGCACTAGAACCATACAGAACTCTGACAGTACAAAACATAAAACCATTTCCCCCCCTTATTCTTATTTTTTATTTGTCTCCATTTTGGAGTGATTGTTTTCTTTCATAACTTCCCTGTAAGGGGCATCCTGTCCCAAAGAACCCTCTGTGAATACTGGACCATTCTTTTTGATATGATGTGAAATCCAGGCATGTCTCAACCACTGCTATGTTGCTGGTGTTTGAACAGACAGAGAGAAGAGCTCAGCCCTCTGGATCTAAAAATAAAACCAGACATATCCCACCCTCTCTGAGGTGTTTGGATAGTCCAAATCTTCATGCAACAGCCCTGCACTGCCTGGAGATCCATCTACATTCCATAAGACAACATTTTCCCAGAGTTTTGATATGTCTACTGTGCAATATGGAAGTCCAAAGTAAAGAGTTAAAAATGAAGTGTGGAAGAATGATCTGGCTTGTGGATGGCATCCCTGAGAGATGTTGCCACTGTGCACTAAAGGTCAAAAATCCATAAAAAATAAATTTTCTCTTAAATAAAGGAACATTTGCAGCAGATGATGAGCTAATAGGCTGGGCCAGTTGTTTTATAAAACACCTGATTCCCTGAAACAGTAAATGACTGGCCCCATAACACAAGCACTATGAGTAAAAGCATGTTCTTAGTTGCATCAGTTCACTTTTCTTTTACTATTTTTTTTAAATTAAAATTAAAATCAGGAATAGAAATAAAACAGACCAGAGTTCGTGACCTGTTCAGGAATGCAATTAGCCCATAAAAATCATGACTGGGATTTGTTTCAAGGTAGAAACAGCAACCTTTAAAATAAAGTTGCCCCTTTGCAAAGTACCAAACGATGGGGAAGAACAAAATAAGGGAGAGATGAACAGTTTTTATTTTAACCTCACTTCCCTCCCTCCTCAACCAGAAAAAGCTGTAAAAGAAAAGACCCATCACCTCCTGTAGTCAAGTTTCACAGCAAACAAGAAGTCCTGAGCAGCTCTGTGATTACTTTTATCTCTGTGAGACTAATCCCATGATAAACCTCTTGTTTCCTATACTTGATGTACCACTATTTTACTAGTCCTGAATGCATCAGGCACATTGTGGATGGCTCACGACGAACAAACAGAACCTGACAGTTTCCTTCCTTAAAATAAACAGAAGTGGTACTTAGACACAGTTCAAAGAGTTTAGCACTCCCAGAATGGCTATTATTACCCTTTAGGTGGGCAAGTAGACCCAGTTTTTCATTCTAGTGAAGGTGGCTTTTTAAAATTTTGTTCCCTCCCTATTTTTTTTACTGGCAGTAAAATGATGATATAATTACAAAGCCTGCTTTTTTACAGTCCTCTGCTTCTACTTTCCATGCCAAGTGATCTATGTGTTTACTCCACTGTTTGTTTATTTCCTCCTTTTCTGAGAAAAAGTTATGCCACTGGACTTCTCAGAAAACAATTTAGCAAAGGCAACACCGTACTGGGTTGTTGACCAACAGCAGGAGAGACTGTATTTTAAAAATAACATTACAGCTATTTCTATGAGGTCTTTGATCCAAAGATTTGGAGCCTTAACAGTTACCAGTCAACATGGAGTTCATAAAAGAAGTGCAAATTAATGAATTCTGAATGAAACAACTACTTGGAAATTTCTTAATCTTTAAGGTCTGTGCTCGTCCTCTCCGAGTGTGAGGAATTGCCCAGAGTGTCTAGGACTTCCAGATTATACACCAAGAGGATGGCTAGAAAGGAATTTATATTCTCTAATAATAAATAACAAAGTTTTGCTGGGCCTGCTGAAACAAGCCCAGTGAAAAGTCAGGAGCACGTGGCAAAAGAGAAGCTGGGGGTCCTGGGTTGGCTTAGGGTTTTAAGATGAGAAAATTCAAGGTCACTTATGAGATTGGGTATTGCAATGAGAGGTGTAGAAAGGACCAAAACAAACTCTTCTCATAGTGCACAGCAACAGGACTAAGACAACAGACAGGAGAGTCAGCTATTGTGGACAAATTTTTTTTCGTCTTGTGTGTGGTCAAACAGCGGGAAGGAGACCTGTGAAATCACCATCCTTGGGAATATCCAAAATTCAAGCAGATGGTACACTAAGCAATTTGATCTACCTTCAAGGATGGCCCTACTTGGAGTGAAGGGCTGTATCATGGGATCTCCAGACTTCTCTGAAACCTAAGCATCTTCCCAGTGAGAAAGTAGAGAAGAAGTAGCGTTTTCCACTGACTATTTGGACCTTTCTCCCAAGCAGTCAACATCATAAACATCTGAATAAAGGCAGGAGTTAATATCTGTACTTTGTGTACTTGTATACCTAATATATTATTAGTGTTGTGCAGCTCCAGTCATGTGTGATTGAATTTTCTCTGGAAGTGGGTTTTTATTGCCACTTTTTTCTAGGAAAAATACCTTTCTGTGTCCAAAAAGGAGGGAAATGCTGAAAACTGAATTTCTTGGGTTTTAGATGGAATGTTTTCAGAGTTTGGGAGGCTAAAAAACTTGAAGGTTTTCAAGTTCATGAGAAAAATTACGTGTTTTCCCACAGTGCATACCTCTTCTAAAAAAAATTATGCAAATCTGTAATTGTCAGTGTAGAATCACAGAATCATTTAGTTTAGGAAAGACCCTTAAGATCATTGAGTCCATCATTAACCCAGCACTGCCAATGCCCATTAAACCATGTCCCCAAGTGTAACATCTACACATCTTTCAAACAGCTCCAGGGCTGGAGACTCCACCACTTTTCTGGCTGACCTGTAGTGATGGCCTAGAGAAAAATATTTTGCCTCAAAGTTAAGAGCATACCAAGAACTGTCTGTAAAGAAGCCTATTCATTTTCAGCTTATAAATGCCAAATTAACCCCATAGACCCCTACTGAAATGCTCCAGAAAGGTCAGAGGTTTAGAGAAGTGTAAAAAGTCAGAGGTTTAGAGAAGTGTAAAAAGGTTTAGGGCTAGAATTCACAATATGCTTGAAGGAGAAATGGAATGTTTGGTGGTGCTGCTGGATTTGTCACATGTAGGAACAGGGCGATGTGTGGCTGCTGCAGTTTTTTTTTAACAAACCTGTGCAGTCGCTATTCTCGGTTTAGATTTTCAAGAAATGTTGCTGTGCTAGTGTTGTTGGTTAGAAGATGTGAGCAAGCCTAACACAAGCAAAAATCCCAAGTCTAACCAGCAGAGAATATGCCTTAAGTTTTAGCTTGCACTTTTTCAGATTCTGTGCTGCTTAGGTGCAGTTCTGAGCCTCATATTAAGTGTCAGTCAGCTCTTCACAGAGCAGGGAGACAAAAGAAATCCTTTTCCTGCTGAGGACCAAGGACAACTTTCAGCCCAACAGCACAAACAACAGTGGACTGAAGGGAGGAACAAGAAGGATGAGACTTCACAACCTGAAGCTGTAATTGGACAATTAAACCTCAATATGGAAATCGACTATAACTCATAAAATGTAAGATCTCGTGACCGGTCAGCTATTTTCTGGCCATTCTTAGTCCACCCTGGTTGTAGCCCTGGTCAGGCTCTTGTCCTGCTCAAGATGTACCTAAAGACCTTTCAATAAATATCTACTCTATTCTCTTAGTTCTTTCCAGTCTCTGTTTCAG
Source organism: Sterrhoptilus dennistouni (assembly GCA_013397095.1). Classification (NCBI taxonomy): domain Eukaryota; kingdom Metazoa; phylum Chordata; class Aves; order Passeriformes; family Zosteropidae; genus Sterrhoptilus; species Sterrhoptilus dennistouni. Next base: position 1,734,100 of record VWZU01008059.1, on the reverse strand, counting down.
GTCAGCCTTCCCAAGGCATCAGTACAGAAATGGTCTCCCCTCCTCTGCCCTCCCTGTTACCAGAGTTTAATGGTATCTCCATTTGGGTTTAATGACCCAGGGAACAAAACCAAGGAAGAGCTGTACTGGGAAACCTCAGCTCCCAACCAGCCTCCTCTGCTCTGGGGTTCCACTGGCAGCAGACCTATGGGAAGCTCTGCTGTGGCCTTTCCCTGAGGCAGAAACTCTCTGGCATTATTCACTTTGGCACACACTGAGAGGATATCACTGTGTGCAATACCTATCTGCCACTGCATGGAGCAAACAGAATGACAGGAATGAATGTATAAACCTTATGTTTCAAATATGATACTTGACAGGACTGTCTCTACCAGTTCCTCAGTGCCAACAATGATTCGACTGTATAAATCAGCTTTGATTTTTCCCAGGTTGCCAAGGCTGGAATAACCTGTAACACTGATTAGGTTTGTGGGTGTTTTAAAGCCCTCCTAATGTATTCAGGGAGGGGTAACCATCCCCTTTTTATAGCTGGGTAAACTGAGGCACGGGGAGGAGATGCTAACCAAGAGTTACAGTGCCCCAGCCTGAGAGAGAAGCCAGCTCTCCTGACTGCTCAGAGCTTGCCTTTTAACCACTAGACCATGAATCCTGTTTGCTTTGTTTCCTCAGGTTTTGGGCATGTTTGTTTTCCCCTTTCATGTACCTAATGATGCTGGTCCACAGCAGGCAGTGGACAGCTGATGGATTACAGGGAGAGATTCCTGGCTGGAATGGAGAGCAGGATGCTTCACCAGCTCCAGGGCTATTTAACTCTGCTCCTGTGGTGCTGGTCTGGGTCCTTCCCACTCATGCTCATATAACATCCCTGGGGCAAGGACAACAACTGCCTAAATGGAAAAAGGAAACATTTCCTGTGTCTTTAACTACTTTTAGTGCAGTTTGTCACCTTCAAAGGAAGCAGTGTGCTTAGCTTAGTCAGCCAGCACTTGGTGGGTCTTCTGAAACCTGTGATTTTGGAGGACAAATCCATCAGAAACTACATATTGGGAGCATAACTCAGCACTCCCACAGAGCTGGTAACGACTTCTGACCCCTCTGATACCCATGAGCCCAAACTGCAGAGCAAAGAGCTTTCAACAGGCCACCCTACTCGGGCTGGTTTTCACTCTCACTTCACACAACTTCATTTTAGGCTCCCTCCATGTTGTTCATCACAATCTCTGTGCTCAGGTTCTGATGAATCATCTTTGTTTCTGTACTTCTCCATTTTTTCACTGAGGGCTCTGGTTAGAAGGTCAGGGAGAAAGAGAGACACAGAGAGACACAGAGTGACAGGGCCACCGGCGCGAACGCCTGAGGAGTCACTTGCTCTTTCTCTACCTCACAGCATCTGCAAAGCTGTTAAACCACAATTCTGCCCAGTTTACTGGTAGAGAGGACTGGCCTAAGCAAGTGAAGCAAAGCATTTTTGTACAATTGCTTCAAGTATATCTCTTTCCCCCCTATTTCCACCATTTTTACTCAGATCCTGCTTACAGTGTTAACGTATCTGAAAACAAAACTGTAATAATTTTATGTGCACAGGAAAATGGGTCAGATAGCTTTTAAATCCTTATATGAGTTTTTTCCTCCTTTTTTTTTTGTGTCATCCAGTTGCATTTCACAACTGGCCATAGTACAGATTTGACTCCACTAATAATGTAGGTTCAAAAAGCTGAAATGCTTTAATAGTACTATTTAAATACATCAATCCCAAGAAGAAACCTTAATGTTTTTAAAATATCCCAGCAGTGCTTTCAGGACAGCTAAGGATAATTAGTTATTACTGGTGATTCCAGTGTGTCTCCTATGGCCCAAACTGGTGTTCAAAATTCCACTGTGCTAATTATTGTCCAAAACCAGCTCAAAGGTAGGTCCAAAAATTTGGGGGGGGGAAATTTTTTTTTCAATCCGGGCTGTACAAAAGTCTTGAACAGAGGGGCCTTTCCTTGGTGAACAGGACCTCCCTGCCATGAAGCATTGATCCCACAGCTGGGGTCCCAGGCTTTCTGCAAAGCCACCAGGGGAAAAAAACCCTCCTTCGGGGCTTCCTTCACTGACTCACCCTCTGTCCATTTGCTTTCCAAAATGCAGGCAGTGAGATACATCCCTGTGACCAGGCCTCTTCAGGGGAATGGACTCCTTTGATATGCTCATTTATGAGAATATTGTCTATCAGGTGTAAGGACCTGTAGCTGATGCTGTAGGACAAAAAATCATAAAAACTGGATACAGACTAGGGAACATCTGAAATGTCAGTATTATCTCCAGTTGCCAGAGGCAAAGCACTTACTGGGATTATTCTCATATTATTTCGCCATTAGAGTTTCTAATTAAAATGCAAGCCCTGACTTAGCTGGGCACTGCTAACATGCAGTCTCCAACCAAGACAAGCTATGATTTTAGTCTTAATGCATTAAGGAGGGTTTTGCTATGCTTGTGTGACTATTGCCGAAGCCAGATGGATGCAAAAAGGGAGAAAAAATATTTATGAACATCAGAGCTCCTCCTTCATCTGCTCTGCCTCCTCCAAATGAAGCCAGAAATGGTACGAAACATTTTCTCTCCTTTTCTCTTCCCGTTTCCTCGGGAAGGGGGAGTCAGGTGGTTCTTGGTGGGAAGAGATTTCATCATCCTGCAGGGTGAGGAATGCTTGCTGGCCCTGGGAACGATGAATACCCTGGTGTGAGGCATGTGAGTGAGGGCACATGGTGAATGTCACGGGAGGGCTGGGGTGAGGACAGCGGTGCTGAAAGGGCACCCCGTGGATGGGGTGTGACTGATGTGCTGGGTGGCCCCGTGGCAGCCAGGGAGGTGCACGTGGCTCGTAGCTGCATCACTGCTGTTCCACTTCTTCCACAGGCTCAAGAGGGAGTTACAGTTTTGAAAGAATCACAGCTTTTGCTTAAGCACTGTGGGATAATAGGAAGAACCCAGAGTCACTAGAGGAAGGTTTCTTCAGGCATGTGCTGTTCTGTCTCTTGCCAGCACTGCCTGGCATCAGAGAGAACCAGAGGCAGCACCCTGCTCCAGTAAACCTCCCTGGTTTTGTGTGCCACATTTTTAAAGAGAGCTTTGTACAACCTTGTGACAGTTTCAACTATGAATAAAATCTGGTGAGATATTAAGACTTGATTTTTTTTTGGAAAACAATTATTCAATCAAACTCAGATGCTTTTGGGGAAGAAAAAAACCCACCCCAAACTAAAACAAGCTGAAAAACAGCCCTCACCTTCAAAAAGCCAAACCGGTTTGCTTGAATTTCCCATTTCAAAATTTAAAAGAAATGCTTTCAAGGAAACATCATTTTGATCTTTCTTTTTCAAAAGCTATGCTAAAACGAAAGCACTCTTCAATTCAGCTGTTTAACCCCAGTAGTTCTTAAATACATTAACGATTCCTGGAAATGAGTCTAGATCCTCAAAAGGACCCAAATGTTTCTCTGCTTTTTGGGAGGAGAGAGATGCCTCAGACTTCTGCCTAGCAAGGTTTCAGGGTTGTCTGCCTGGGATAGGAGCACCTGTAAGTCATCCACTGAACGTGTTTTGTGTACCCCATAGTAATGCCCTGGTCACTAATCCACGTTTCCTGACCCACAGGGGAGCATCATGCCTGTGGTGGAAATGCCTGTGGGTGGCAGGTGGTTGAGGGGGATGTTTCCAGCACAGGCTGAAGCCTCTGCTCTGCTCCAGAGCCCTCGACACAAGGGATTGCCCATGGGTTGTGTCTGGCAGTATCTTTTCCGAGGCAGAAGAGAGATGCTAGGGTGACAATAAATGTGATGATCATCACCTAGAGGGGAAAACGGACCAGAGGACAAAGTAATGGAGCTCATGTGTGGTGTATGAGGCCTGGCAGGACCCATTCTGGGTAAGAAACCCCCAAAGCTGATACAAAATATTGTTTTCCAGAGCTGGGGATCTCGTTCTTGTTTTCAGTGAGCAACCCTTGGTTTAGATGCAAATTAGTCATCTTCTGCTCTCCTATGACATGAAGATGTGCCTGAAGCTTCTGCTTGTGATAATTTTTTTTATTTTTCTTTTCACATTTAAGAAAAAGCAGGAGAACTCCAATAAATATTTACCCCATCTCAAAAAACCAACGCTAAACCACCAAACCAGTTTTTGAAATACACAAGACAGCTCAAAAGCTGTGACTGAGAGAGGGTCAGGCTGCAGCCAGCTGCAGAAAACACTGGTGGTGGGAGAATCTGACAATGTGAGACTGGGGGTGGAAGCTGTGGTATAAGAGAAGGTCATTTTGTAAAGACAGGAGACTCTTTGCACCATCTGAGTCTCTCATTCTCTACAAAGGCTAAAGTTCACTAGGGCACTCCAGAGACCCGGTGCATGGAAGCACTTTTCTTTCAATTACTCACCAAACTAGAAAGTGAGAAAGAGAAACCAAGCCTGTTTTTCCTTTATTCATCAGGTCTGCTGCACAATCCAACTTCCTTGAACCTCCTGCTCTGATTATCCCCTCCTGAATCTCTCATTTTCCTCATGTTAAATGTATGAAGAGCATGGAGTGAGCAGCAGTTTGAAATGGATGCTACTCGTGATGGATTATCCCTCACCTGGAGGATGTAGCATTTGGAAAGTGGAGGTTGAGCTGGAGCCAGGAGCTCTGTGCCCTCTCCTTTGCAGCTGGTGCTGAGTGATGGGGAGGAAATCTCTTAGCTGTGAAGATTGGCAGGGTTTATTAGCTCATGCTCATGTGCACTGATGGCAGGAGACTTTCCCCTGCATGATTTCATCTGTGCGCTCCCAGATTTGCCATCCAGGTCAGCTCTTCCCACCATGTAAAAGAAAAGTTCCAGTCAAAACCTGGGCTGTAAACACAGCTGGGATGCACAGGTGTGGGTTTACAAGGAGAGGGGAAAGAAAAGGGCTTTAGCTCCCTCATTAGCCTCCACCTCCTTTCCTTCATGGCCAAAGGTGTTGTGCTCACAGTGTGGGTCCTCAGCGGTGCTGTGGGGAGAAAGAGACAGTGAGAGGAGCAAGCAAGGGGACAGAGAAGTCCATTGCATGGTGTGGAATGCTGAGAATGGAGGGTCTCAGCCCCCTCCACTGGCACTTGGGGTCCTTCTTTCTTTGTGTATCCAAAACACCAAGGCCTGACCTGTCCCAAACCCACTCCCCAAAATATTTCTTTGTGTGGCTCCTGGCAGGGAAATCGGCTGTTTTTTCCATAGTCTCCCAAGCAGCCCTTCTCTCCATCTCCTAGAGGTACTGCTGCTGTCATGTTCCTGGCTCAATATTCCATCTCTGCTGTTGCAACATCTCATCACCTTCTCCATTTGACATCTCTGTTGCCAAAAGCAACCAACACTATGCTACTGACATTTGGGGTCCAGCATTAAAAGAGGAATTTTGCCACACCTATTTTTCTTTTCCTTGTTTTCTTTTCTGACATGTCCTGTGTGACATCTCCTCCTTTCTTGTCACCACACAGTATTCACGTCAGCTTTTAAAAGTTAATATCTACATCAGGCTTCATGCAATTTAACTATTTTTTTTTGTCTTTGCCTTTACTGAGCCACTGGCTGGTTTGTTTTTGTTGCTGCATGGCTTTGCATTGAAGCTGTGCTGCACAGCACCTCATTATGGCTAAGGATTGGATTTATTTCATTGTAATTAATTAGAAAAATGCCCTTTTCCATGTGGAATTAATGTGGGGGGCCAGGATGAAGGCTGGACCTCTTCTTCCACTGAAGAAAACTGGGTGTAAGTAATGTCTTTAAATGAGCAAGGGGTTCCTGCCTTCTTACACAGCTATTCCCATGGAAGGAATATTTAATATAGACATCTTGCTGTCATGGGAAAAGGCACCAGGACCTCAGGAGCTGCAGGCCCTACCCTGGCCACTGTTCAGGATGCTGTATTTCCTCCTGAAACCCCTCAGGCTGACCCCAGTGGCCCTGACTACTGCAGGTGACTCAGAGCACAGAGAAGGCTGAGCTGGGCAAGGGAAGGAGTTTGTGTTTGTCTTTCCTCTTCCTCACTCTCCGGTGTAAAAAACACTTTGGGACTGCACATCAGGATGATTTGGGAACTCTTCATCTCTGGCTTTGCCAGAGCAGCACCAAAAGGGAATTTTCTCTATGCTTTAGTTGTTTTACTTCACATAAAAAATTGCCCTTGTTCTCTCTCCTATGTACACAAGAAATTTGGTGTGCTAGCTAAAAGTCTGGAGGAGAAAAAGAAAAGGGGGAAAAAAACCCCTGTAAAATGCATTAGTTTCTTTGGCTAACCCTGTCCCTGAAAAATGCGCTGCTGATTTTTTTTTTTTTCAGAGTGATTTTTGGATTATGATGGAGTTGGTTCAGAGTACTAAGCTCCAGAGTTGTGGTTAATTAGTAGCCAATTTAGGAAATTATGTTATCATTACCTCATCATTTCTTAGCTTAGCAGCTTTCTTCGTCTTCCACCTCCCTCCTTTCTCCACCCCCTCCAGCCTTCCCTGTTCAGGGATATTATTTTTCTTAATGACATCTCTGTCACACACACAGACTTAGATTTCCTAAACACACCTCAGCATTTCAGGTCTCCAGTAGCTTGAAAATGCACATTAATTTTTTTTTTTTTCTGCAGTGAGACTGTCCACAGAAAACCAAACCCAAACAAAAAAAATGCATTGTTTTTTTGCTTCCCCCTCACCATGCTGGTTTTACTCTGGGTCTTTCCCCTGAAGCTGCATCTCAGGCACCCAGTGTGGTGCTGGGCTGACCTCCCTGTGCCCTGTGTTTGTTGATGATGAGCATGATTGCTTCCACCCTCTGCCATCCTCCCCCATGTGAAAAGCAAAGGGCAAAACAAACAGCAGGAAGAAGCAAAACAAACGGGTCTCCTTAACAAGTAGTGGCAATGTGCAAAATTAAAAATAAAAACCATGGAAGGGGAGATAAAACCCACAAGGTAAAAGGGTATTTTCTAGTGGCCTGCTTTGAAATCAGGCATTTGCTAATAATGGCAGAGGATGAGGGGGAGTGCAGGGATGGAGACCTTGGGTTTGCTGGTCTCTGTTCAATTTTGCACTCAGCCAGGCTTTGGATTTGCACAGTGTCTCAGGACAAAAAAGCCAGGGTAGACAAATGAGAGAAACACTCATCTACCGAGTTTTCGCCCAGAGTAACTTTAAATTGGTGTTTTGGTATTCTCTTTCCATTGATCTATCAGTTATAGGGTCATTTTAGCAGTTTGTCCTCAATGTGATCGAGGTCTGTGTTGTCACATACAAGGGGAAATGTAGGAAGGGAAGGATGGCTGATGTGGAAACCTCTGGAAAACAAAGGTCTGACCTGCAAAAGCCTGAGCTGAAGCTCTGAATCATCATATTGATGTGACAACACACACATTCTCTGTAACTGAGAATTTAGAAACACTTCTATCAATCACCTACCACTTGATTGCTCTTGGTGTGTACAATATAAGCATTTCACCAAAGGTTTTTCTTTTTCTCTTTTATCTTGAATTTTGTTTTTCAGTTCCCTCTATCTTGGTCTCTCATGCCACACAAGGAGAATGCCTGGGTAGATTCACACAATCATTGATTAATTCCATTGTCTCCTAAACGTGGGTCTAAAAACATGGATTGTAACCACCAAGATTTACCTCATGTATTTGTCTCCACTGATTTCTTCTCCTGCATTGGGCCAGTTCCCCCTCCTCTGCAGGGTTCATACCTCTCAGGCATTTTCAGACCAGGTGGGGTTGCCTCACAAGTCAGTACATCCTTCAGCAAGCTTCTCATGGTGTTTGTGGCTTCTGCCAGCCCTAAAATGTGGTGCTGCTGTTCTCAGCACCCCTCCTACACAACATGGATATGAGGCCTCTGGAAATGCACATGGTCATCCACACGCACTGTCCCTGCAGCTTGTAGGAGAAAGGCTTTTACTTCCCAACAGTGATCACAATATTGAGACAGGCCAAAATCACCCCAGCTTTAGCCATATCACATTTCAAGGCAGAACTATCTGTTGCCTCTCAGGCAGCCTTTAGGCCAAGGAAATGAGTTATGCCTGGGAAAAAAAAAATAAAATAAACGTGTTACTGAATTTTAAGCAGGACATTGCACAGAGGATAAATCAAGTTTCAAATCATATGAGCTGGCTGTAGCCAGCACCAGCAGTGGGATGTCTGGGGAAGGCTAATACTTGAATTCCTTCAATACACTTGGCATTAATTCCCACTGAAAATTGTATGAGTTGAAACACCCTAATATTTTTCTAGAAGTTTTTGCATGTCTCATCAAACATCTTCTCTCCCCAGGTTTGTCCTCACTGAACAGTGTATTTCAAAGGCTTTTAACAACATTGTGTTTTTGACTGCTTTTCCAGGAGAAATCTCTTTTCCATCTCCTCCCCAGGCAGTGCATCTCCTAGGGGAATTTCCTGCTGTAGCTCTGTCCTCTCTGTGTTACAGGTCACAGCTATGGTTGTCCCAGACAGAGGAGCTGAGGGACTGTATGGGGGAAAGTGTGAAGAACAGCATTTCCAGGAGATTCACACTGCTCTGATATTGGAAGCATCCATCCATCTCCTACACAGATCCATCATTCTGTGTTCTGTGGATGTCAGTATTCTGCTCCTTTCCATGGTTGCTGAGAAGGGACAAACCATGGGAATCTCAGCAAGGTTCCTGCTGGGACATGGGTTGGGAACCAGCTCCAAAGCACAGCTGGAGCTGCAGGCAATGTCCACATTGATGGGCATTTTTGCCAACACACCCAGCTCTGCCACATCCAACATGCCCCAGGGACACGGCTGAAAGCTCTTGTGAATCCTTGGTATCTATGCTCAGTAACTAGCCTCAGGTCCATTTTAAAAGCCTTAATTTGTGGGGTAGCTTGCCCCAAAAATTCACAAGATGCCTGCTCCAGTCTTGATCTCTCCATAATGAAAATATATTTTTTGCTGGTCATTGAGTTAAATTAAACAGTTTTCCACTGTAGGCAAACGTCTACAGTGTCCTCCTGTCTCTGTCTGCACACTCTCCTGCCTCTGGCAGAGATGTGAAAAAGCTTCAAATGCTTCAAAATCTGGCACCCTGATGCAAAAGCAGAGCTATTTATTTTCTCACAGGGATCAAAACAGGGATCTCTTCTGGGGTTGGTTATCGTTTAAGGCTGAGATTCAAGGGATGCTGCCCTGTGGTCTCAGCTTTATTCTCACCCAGCTGGATGTGTTTCAGGGGTGCTGAGCATCAGGGCTTTGAGCAGCACTAGACTCCTCAGATAGCCACACTGAAGTCAAAGGGCATCTTTGCTGAGTGAGGTGTTATTTCCAGGGGGACAGACACATCTACATCCTGGCTCAGCCGATTTTGTTTTGAATATCTTATAAATACTCAGCTGCTGCAATAAGCTTATCATCTGAGAATCTCAATTTTTTTTCTTATTTTCTTTTTACTTTTTACCTCTGCGATGTAAGTTGTTTTTAATCTTTGTGCCTTGTGAGTGGAAACTGAAAAAAAAAAAAAAAACAAACCAAAAACCCTTAGCCACAGAAGGAAAATTAAAATACCTTTGAATTTTTTTTTTTACCTTAGGACTTCTAGGTAGCTTTGCAGTTTTTAGCACCTGACAGTTACACCTTGCAGACAAACAGCTTAAAGCATCAGTGCCTATTCCCCACAGCAAGTCTAAAGCCTGGTGTTTGCAATGTACAGCTCTTTCCTTTTCATGCTCTAAGGGATGATTTTAAATGAGTTTAGCTAAATCAGAGAAAAGTTTCTCCTGTTGGAGATATTATTAATCATAAAATCATAGAATATCCTGAATCCCTCAAGGATCATCAAAGTCCAACTCCTGAAATAATCTGAAAGAAGTGTTTGGGATGACTCTGCCTCATTCATTTAATTGAGCCTCGTGATAAGATATCTGAGTTAGGCTGACATGGTGCAAACACCAGCCCTTAGGTTGCTTCTCACTGTTTTCCTGGGGTCACTGTTGGTTAAACAGAAATGTGACATAACTTGCTTGTCCTCCTCAGCCAATATTACTGCAAGAGCAGAAAAGAAAAAAAAAGAAAAAAGAAAAAGAAAGAAGGTGACATTAAACCAGCTAAAAAAATCTCAAGAGACCTGTCAGTCAAGAAAGATATTTACTGAAGCTTCTATTGACCCATATATGCTCTTATCTAGAAACCTTTATCTTCTAAGACAATGTTGACTAACAGCTTTTCCTTTACTCTTGTTTCTATCTTAAAAGAATAACAAATAAGCTTAATTCTTCACAAAATCTTTAGCAAATGCCTTTTAAGCCCAACACAATGGTAGTTATTTTAAGAAGGATGGCTAAGCACTGCAGCACTTTTCTATTTTTCTGCCTTCGTTTTTCATATTGGAGCACTTAATCACAGTTAATCTTTGTGCACAAGGAAGACACATTAACTTTGTTTGCACAGGACTGATATAAAAGCTTTCAACTCCTCTGTTCCTGTATTCATCTCCCTGGTAAGCTTTACCATTTTAAATAACAGATAAAGGAAATGCTGAAGATTCAGTGATACAGTCTATCCTTGCTCAAGTAACTGCAGGAACTAAACTTGTAAGAAAACTTGGAGCCAGAAAACTGAAGCTGAGCATCTGCAAATCCCACTGGGAGGTTTTGTGGAGGAGAAGGGCAGGGTTTATAAGGGTGTATTCAAAAATAGCAACCTAGAAGATGCCAATGGCTAGGGCAGGTGAAAGGAGACCAGCTCCCTGTAAAACTGGGGCTTTTGGGTGTCTCTGCTCTCTGCAGACACAAAAAACCCTCACTGCTGGCACAGCAGCCACCTCCTGATTTTTGTCTGATTGTCTCCTCTCTGTGCTGGCCTCAAAGCAAACAGTAACCACAGAACCTCAGAATCACAGAATGGTTTAGGTTGGATGGGACCTTAAAGACCATCCAGTTCCAATTCCCTGCCATGGGCAGGGACACCTTCCACTGTCCCAGGTTGCCCCAAGCCTCCTCCAATCTGGCCTTGGACACTTCCAGGGATGAGATAGCCACAGTTTTTCTGGGTGATGACTTGTTAAAGAGTCTTGTTTTGATAGGGTTATATTCTTCAAGGCTGTGAAACTGGGACTCCAGTAAAATCAGTGAGTCTGAAATGAACAGAATTTATTTTGGACTACCTCTGATAAGGGTAATGGTAATCTAAATGCCTTTTATGGCCTCTTTATTCTGCCAGAGCAATAAAAGGGGGCTTAGTCCTTGCTTATGCTCAAAAATGCCCTGCTTAATTATCTTGGAATAATAAAAGTAATAAACCCTTTGCTTTCTCCCTATCCCACTCACACCTACCAGAGCAGACCTGCTGGTATAGATGTACCAGTGTGGGACAGGAAGGGAATTAGAATGCTGTGGCTTGGGGGTATTGGCTGGAAGGAGAAAGCTGTATGTTAATTCATTAAGTAAGACCTGTTCCTGGGATTATTTATTTTTTTTGTTTTTGTCTGATTATATAGGTATGAGTTTAAACTACTGAACTCAGGAAAAATTCTGGGCTCTTGGGGCTGGATGTGTGCCATGGCCACACGATGATTCCATAGTGGAGGAGTCTCAGAAGTTCACAGGATCCCCTGTGCATTTATTTGCACAAGAAAGAAGCTTTGGCATGGGGAACAGAGGGAGCAATGGTTCCTCATACTGGCCCTTGGGAATCAGGGCTCTGGAACACGGCATGTGCATGGAGCACATCCTTGGATTTCTCTAGGAAAACTCAGTAGGTAAAGAGAAATGGGAAACTGAGAGAAGAGATCCCAGAGCAACTTCAGCAGATATTAAAACACAGCTAGAATTCCTCCTTTGCTGTCTTTTGCCAAGTCTCCATCCTGTTTTGTGTTTGCTAGGATCCAGCAAAACACAAGCAGTACAGGTTGCTCCAAAATTTTTCTGTGGCTCTCCAGACACTTCTGGGAGCTGTTCACAGAGACCAAACTGAAAAACACTGTGCATATTTTGGCCAAGAGCCATCTTAGTTTGCTATGAAGTGCTGCAGTATAAATAAATATATATGTGCAAACAAATGCATAAAGAACAGTTGTTTGGTGGTCAGGAGAAGCAAAGCTGCCCTTGCCCTTTCATCCCAAGATGTGAGGACATTAGATCAGAATGATAAGCAGGTAGACTGTTGGCTGTTGGGTCTTTTTTTTTTCCCTCTTTACTTTCTGTTTAGTTTCATTTGTACTGAAACAACTTACAAGAGGCCTGAGTATATACTGACTGTATATGACCAACCATCACTATACTGACCAGCCACCTGGTAGGTTCAGAGACCTGAGAGCCAAAAGGTTACACTCAAAGGACTTGTCTGTGACAACAAATAGACCATGGCTCTGAGGACAAATGGCACAAAATTAATCACCCATAGAGATTCTTTCTGTCCCTTGTTTCAAAAAAAGTTCTGCCTTCCCTGCACTATTAATTTCCTACCTATATCATGGAATCATAGAAGATGCTGAGTTGGAAGGGACTCACAGAGATCATCAAGTCCAGCTCCTGGCCCTGTGCAAGACAACCCCAAGAATCACACCAAGTGCCTGAGAACATGGTCCAAGCACTCCCTGAACTCTGGAAGAATTGGTGCTGTCACCACCTTCCTGGAGAACATGTGCTGACTCTCCTTTTAGGTGCTCTAAGACATATTTTGCTTCTTGCTGTTGCTCAGAAGGTCTTCCACAGAGCCCAAATAATTTCTGATAGTCTGGTGCAAATTATATAGATATTCCAGGGTTTTGTTCCAGGTGTTGGTAAGCAGCCAGCTGGACGAAGGGCCTAGAAAGTACAGTCTCTACTAACAAGAAAACTGATTAGTGGCCCAACAAAAGTATCTGCTTTAAGGTGAGCTGAGTAAATTTTAATAAGTCACTGACAACACTGCTGGCTTCCCACCAGCTGCAGTGGGATTTCACAGGTCATCAAGTAAACACCTGAGGTTGGATACCTTCATCTGTGAGCTTAATCTCATTCCAAATTCCTACTTGAATATCTAATACCACTTGAAATGCATGAGCTTGTTCGTGGATCTGACCATGGATATCTAAGGCTCTATATCTTACCCGCTTTGTAACAATAAAAGAGTAAATATCAGAAAAAATCCTTAGAAATAAGCTTCTGAGGCAGCTTCATGTGCAGTACAGATAAAACTGAAGAACCACTTTTTGCTATATTCCTCTTTTCAGAGTGCCCTGGTCTAGTCCTCTAGGACAGGCAACTTTGTCTCCTGGGGAGGCAGGTAGGTGTAGAGATTTTTATGACAGATATTCTTATTTCTAGCTCCCTGTCCTAATGACTGCAGATTGTATCAATTGGTTTTGTAAAAAAAAAAACCCAAAAAACAACAACAAAAAAAATCCATCCCAAAAAACAAACAACAAAACAGGCTCCTTGGGTTTCTACAGATTCCCAAAGGAAGTCTTAGTTCATTGGCTGTGGGTATCATCCTACAGTGTCTGAATACTGGTGCTACTGGTTGGGTCTTGGAAGGGATTCAAAGGCAACATTGTACAAGAGAACTTCACAGGTCCTGGCACGTTCAACAGTGGTGGGTAGTGGGGTTGCTTAATAAAGCAGTTCAGTTCAAAGTGAAGGCAGAGGGAGTGTAGGCTCATAGATCACAGCACACAAGCTAGCCCAGAAATGCCAGGGTATTTCAGTTGTCACTAAAACATGCAGGTACATGAATTATTGGTGGAACGCATCATCCTGTGATGCCTGAGCACGGAGCCAATAGAGGCAAAACACTTCCAATATTTAGCAAGTTTGGCAAATTGTTTAGCTTGGAAGTTACTGAAAGCCATATTCATTTTAATTAAGCTTCCAGTGTACTGGCAACAGGTCTGGTTTATCTGTGCTCAGACCCCCTCCACGATCGGTGTTTTTCAGGTCCCACACATTGAATTTTGGAAGCAACTTGAGGAATTATGAACATGAGGATGGATGTGACTTGTCTAAGTCAGGCAAGATGTGGGTGGGCTCTTTCTCAGCTGTCTAGCACAGCTAGGTCTTGACACCATCCCCCATACCCCACCCCATAGGGCTGGGTTTTCAACAGGGCACAATAAGGTGTTTGACATAAAATCTGGATGCTGCAGATTCTGAATATCATCACAGGAGTCTCAGTTTTTAGGGGATGAGATGTTCAGCAAGGGACACAGAGGGGTTCTGGGTGCTGTGTTCAGGTCACCTTCTGTATGTGCCCATCTACCACAGGACCAGTGAGTGATTTGCATTGCCTGGATCTCCCCACCCTGAACCATCAGTGCTGTGGAGTGCCTACAGAACCCAAACAGAACACCCAGTAGCAAGCTGGGAGGTTATTAGGACTATATTCTAGTTCTGTGGCACTTGAAAATGGGGATCATGATTCAAAACCCGATTTGTTTTTCAGAGGGAAGCAGGGAGGACTTGGCCTTTTTCCTGCTGTTATAATCTCCCTCCTCTACTTTGGGATGTTTGTGAGATAGGAAACCTTGGTAAGAAACTCCCTCCAATGAAAAATAATTAATCTTTCATCATCCCTCATTTACATCTATCTCACTACCAGCCCAGGAATGCTGGTCTAAACAGAGACAATCTCAAAAAACATACAGGTAGACAGGGGGAGTAGCAATGTGGACTTCATCTTAGACATCAAAGCGATTGTTAACTGAGTTCTATTTATAAAGTTGGTAGATTTTCAATGTGCTTTCACAGAATGACATAGACAATTAAAGACTGGAGGTTTTGTGTAAGTAAGTAAATGCTTCATTTCTAAAATGATTTGTCTTAAATGAGTTGCTTAAGGTTCTGTTTATAGTCTTGGAGTGCTGGAGCACTGTCACACCTCTTCTGGGAACATCAGGGGCTCATGGACTTGAGGGAATAGCATCTGGCCATGTGGTTTTTCTCCAATAACTTATTAGCACCCTTTACTTCCCAAAGCACACTGTTTTCTTCTGACATAACATGAAAAAAGAAGCAACTTTAGGTCCCACATCTTTATGTCAAAATCCTGAATGACAATAATATTTTTTTTTAATTCAATGTTTATAGGAATTTTTAACACTGAATATGGAAGCTTGTGTTTGAGGAATTACTCAGGGTGGGGGAAGTACAGAAACCGAGATTTTCTGGTCCAGCTATTGACAAAGTGGGAAGATGAAGGAGGCAGGACATGATGGGGAGAGAGAGGAACTCACAATGAAGTAGCCTATGGTCTCTCCAGTTCTGGAGAACAGGATTTTTCCAAAGGGTTTCTTTCCCAACAGGGAAATGTAACTAGCCCCATCTGGGACTAATTAGTCACCTGGTGAAGGAAAACAGGAACTATAAACTGATTTAAGGGTCTTGCCTCTCTTGCTGTAACATTTCTCCAGCAATGACTTCAGACCCACTATGGGGAAAAGGGAGAACTGCTTGCAAGAAACACTTTTGCCTTTGTTTATCTTTGGTGGCCTCAAGGAATGGATCAGACCAGCTTAGAGCAATATCCAAGCTGAACTTTTCCTCCCTCATGCTCATTTCCATCAATATAAGTAGCACCAGCTTCTATGACTCCTGAAGAAAACTCCCCCTTTTTTAAAAAAAGCCCATGTCCATCTCTCAGAGTGGTGAAGATGAGTTTAATGATGTGGCTCCTAAGTGCTATAGATCAGAAAGTGAATAGACGAGAATACAGAATTGTCCTTTGGTAAATTTTCACATTGTCCTTAAGGTAATCTCAGAGGTGGAGTCCATTTTTTGGGTGTTTGATTTCACCACCACCACCTCAAAGGCTTCCTGCTTAAAACTGGGACTCTGGTTATTACAATGCCAGAAATGAGCTCATGTCAGATGCATTGAGGCATTTATGTTCAACACTAAACTCTCAATATAGCTGGGAGGAATGGGTACAGAGGAGAAGAGCAATTGTTAGAGCTAACAGCAGAGAATAGATAACTTGGGGAAAAAAAAAAAACCAAAAAAAAAAAAACAAAAAAAACCAAAAAAACCCAACCAACCAGCCAAACAAACAAAAAACAATAACAACAACAACAACAACAACAACAAAAACCCCCCACACACACACAAAAAAACAAAACCACAAAAAAAACCCCAAAAAACAAAACCTGGGAATGATCATGCAGTGATACTTCCTCAAACACCCTCCCAGGTGTCAGCAATTTGCATCTGAACCAAAGGGGCTGCCTTTGTATTCAGTAGCCCTGGGCGTTTTTAATACCCTGAATTTCTCCAGCAGCCCATTGGAGCCGGGTAAGCTATTGGCAAAGGTTTGTCACTCTCACCTCTGGAGACAATATTGCAGCTCCTCTCCCAGTGTGTATTTTCACCTGCCAGGTGCTTCTGGTAGGGCTGATCTGGTGCTCAGGAAGCAACAGCCTTGGGTGTGAAGAATCACAGAGGTGGGAGAGGCTGCACTGCAGGGCTTTGCTGCAGCTGGGCTATCACCTGGCAGCACCCCACACTCAGAAAAGGTTTGCTTGAAGGTGTTTTCCCAATGACACCTTGGATATGGGAAACCTGGCCCATGGAATGGTTTCCTCTTGGAGACCAGCATTACAGAACCAGTTACAGAGTTTATTCACCATGGTGGACAAGGAGGGTGACATGAAGCTTGACAGAGGCACAAATCTTGGGGGATGTGTCTTTAGTGGGTGACAGTGTCCTCTGGTCCTCTCTTCTCCTCCTCCTGCCATCCCCAGCTGTGCCCACGCAGCTTCCAGGGCTGATGAGCAGACAGCAATTTGAACACTGCTAGATAAAAAGCAGTCTGTCTCACATCTCTTCTTCTTCCAAAAGCAGCACCAAAGCAGGAATGAGGAGTGAAGGACCTGGATGTGGATAAGGGTGGGTTCTGTCTCTAAGAAAACATGTGTGGAATCACAAAGTGGTTTACTTAATGTCTTCATGAATTTGGAAGGCACTCCCAAAACACTCCCTCCACTCACGCCTGTCCCTCCCTCACCTCATCAGGAAGATGCCTAACAGGAGGCTGGCATGGACCCCAGTGATGCACAGACCTGTGTGGGGTGATCATGCCAAAGAAATATTTTCACCCCTCTACACCTTTCTCATATGTACGCCTCATATCCCAGCAGCCAAGGCAGCTGAGGAACTCTGTGCAGGTCTAAAGGCATTCCCATTCCCTCTCTCATTCCCCCTATCAGCCAAGCACCTTGCTGAGAAAGGCAAGGAACAAGATGAGGTGCCACCATGAGGGCTCTCTCCCCATCCTCCCTCTTGCAAACCCAAATATAATCCAAGAACCCTCCCTAAACCAGCCTCTGGGAGGAATGGGTTAACCTGCGAGGTAGTGAAAGCCACATGAGAACTACACAGGTGCAGCAACAGTTTTCTATTTGGTAAATATCACCTCCCCAACCCAAGAGGAGGCCCATGAAAGAAGATGCCTCTTGTGCAAATAGGAAGAGTGTGGTTAGGAGTACTTGCCGAGCTAATAAAGGCTGTTGAAGCTTCAGCTTCCGTTGGTGGTTAACCCCGTGACACGGCGCCGCTCCTGTGAAAACAGCACCTGAGTGAATTCTGTTTGATACTGACATGGCTTTTATCACATCACTCCGGCACTGGGCACGCAACTGAAAGGCTCTGCTCGGTGGGTGATTGGTACAGAACAAGCCAAGGTTGTGCATTGCTGCATGAAACGGTGCTGGGGTCAGCTGGGGAAATCCGGGCTGCCCCTGCCTGGTGAGCAGCTGCTGGGATGGGTGCAAGGCAGAGAGCCGTGCTGTGATAGGAAAATAGTTGCCCTTGTGGTTAAAACCCAAAAGCTTCGTGACCTATTTCCTAGCAAAACTGTTCTTTTTTTGGGTTGTTGCTTTTTTTTCCTGCCTCTCGAGGAGGAGTGCTGGGATTGAATAGATGAGATGTGCAGCTCTTTGTCTGTCTGAGATGAAGGTTGGACTCTGGCTCTGCCACCTCAGCCTGCAACGTCCATGCTTCCTCCAGGCCAAGGCTCTACAGGTAAATAGAAGCTGCAGAGCAGGATGGAGTCTAAGCACTGAGCTGATTTCTGCATTAGGAGCTTTTTTGCATCTCCAGCTCAGAGCCCTTTTGCATCCACAGGACTGATTTTTCGACCAGACAGAAGTATATTAGCAAAAAAAACCTACCCACAGCTTGTGTCCCAGCTCTAAAGCTGATTCACAAGCTCAAGGGCTTATTTTTTCCCCCCAGGAGTAAGTAATGTCAAAATTAGGAGAAGGATGTTACATGGAACTGGTATCACCCTACCTCGTGGTAACATTCAAAATTATCATCCCATCCTCTCCTGAGCTGGGAATGGCTGTTCTCTCTCATCCACTGTGCAACCCCAAGCAGCTGTGTGAGGGGTTTGCCAGGTTCACTGTCCATAAATATATCTCTATTTTCTCCATCCCTGAGCACTGCTAAACTGTATTTCAGATACTGAGGAAGATGAGGGAAAAGAATCTGCAGCAGGCCCCTGTTGCAGGTATTTTATTTAGGGTAGAATATGTATTTCTTTTCTTATTCAGAATTTTCTTTGTCTGCAAAGCATCACACACACCCCTATGGCTCTGTAGGCACACTACAATTTTAATATTGCTTCAGTTCATGTTTCACTCACTCCACATCAGTGAAGTGGTGTCTACAGAGTTGCAGTTCACTTCCAGGCTGGTAAACAGCTCCCTGGAGGTCCTCCTTCATCTGGGCCAGCTCAGCTCTGCAGAGGTCCAACACAAAATGATGGGGTTTAATACTGCCCCCATGGCAACTCAACAGAAATTTTCTCCTTACTGCACTAAGGCAGGATTGGGGTGTGCTGTCATATGCTACAACAGATCAAGGCTGACCCTATTTGACATCCCTCTGTGTTCAGGGCTAGTTGGATGGGGCTTGGAGCAGCCTGGTCTAGTAGAAATTGTCCCTGCCCATAGCACAGGGGTTGGAATGAAATGATCTCTAAGACCCTTTCCATTCTGTGTTTCTGTGACTTTTATTCCTCACACTTTCACTGCAGTGTCAATGGGCTGTGACAAACATCTTTTCCCCACCCCTTCTTTCTCTCTCTACTGTCCTCCTTTCCCATCCAACCTCTCCTTTGCACAGCTGGGCTCTTCACAATGCTGGTTTCTCCAGGCATTAACTTATGAATGGTACAGGCAGCACTTTGGAAACTTACCCTTATGTGCCAACTTCCTGCTATGTGAAACACCTGCATTTAGCAGCAGAGAAAGAAAACAACCACCACAGTAAACCTTGGGTAAAACTGGTTTCAATTAGGAGCTTTAATTGCAATGAAACTGAAGTGAAAAAAAAAATGGGATCTCTGCTTATATAAGTTCTCCTCCTTCTCTCTACCCACCACCCTTCTCATTCCCTCCAATATGGGTGAAGCATCACATCCTAGCCCCCACACATCATCCCCACAGGTGGGCCTAGTACCCAAATCTGTGCCTTCTTTCTCATTTTCCCTCCTCACAGGCTGAGGTGAAATTCCAGCTACAGACTCTTGTGGCTACAATAGACCTTCAGACACTTTGGCACAACTCCTTCTATACCCCAGGGCTGGTGCTTCTCACCCAGTTACCCTCACAGCGACTCCAGTTACTTGTTTTTACCTAAATGAAAGACCCAGAAACCCCAGCTTGTCTTCCTTTCTCCCCCTCATCTTCCCTTAGCTTTGGGATGAATGACACAGATAGGGTACCTGACTTCCTGGCTGAACAGAGCACAACAGGGGCTGCAAACTTCCACACACATTTTTCCTCCCCCCTGTCATAAACATTCTCCATGCAAGAGGACTGAAAGCTATAATTTCTCCATTTTAACCCAGATCTGCTCAAGGTGTGGCTCTTTTCATATTTCCATCAACACAGTTTCGTGTCTCTTGGCAGAGTGAGCGTGTTGCCATGTGCAGTATCGCATCCGCAGGTGTTTCGGCCCCTGCCACTCTACGGAGGTGAGAGGAGATGGTTTGGACCTGTCACACCTATATTTCATCATAAAAAATGTTAATGGACCATTCCAAAAAGCCTCTGCAAACTTTCAACTTGCTTTTACTGAATGTCTTGTTGGACGTTCTTGGCACCGGTGTGGCCCATTTGTGCCTTGTTTCTGCCTCTGGAGAACTGGGCTATGTACAGCATTTGTTCTCAGCTGCAGGGCTCTGCAGACTCCAGTTTCCCTGTCATTACACATTAAAATGTTGGAATTTCCACTCTTCCAGCAGGAGATCCTGGTGATGATGGCCATGGTGGCAGGTGGTCTTCCTCCTGGTTCTCTGCACAAGTGAGGTAAATGGCTACCAGACCCAGGTGGCAATAGGACCCCCCACACACAGAAGGTTGAAATTCAAAACTCAGACATGCCATCACCATGTGTGAATCCAGGGTGTCTGGATTTGTCTTTCTTTGTTTTTGGTGGTTTTATACTATATACAAAGATATATATATGGTAACCTGGTGAAAACCCTACATGTTTGAGTTTACAGCTGCTATTGTAAGGCTGTATTTTTTGCTCAATCGTTCTGTTGTCCACGTCCTCCTTTTGGGAAGAACTGCTTTTTGTTGTCCTTGTTCCTTAGTGGCCTGTTTCATCCTCGTTGCTGACATTTGTCAGCACAAACCAGTGAGAACAAAGTGAAGGTGGATATTTACCCTAAGGAACATTCCCCTAGGAGAAGGCAAGAGTATCATTGCTGGAGCAAAGCTGAGTGTTTCTTTAGCTCATGCCAGTGCAGGACTTAGATAACATGCAGAAGAGCTTAAATTCCTTCCAGCATGTAAGGAGGAACTATTTACTTCCAGTAGGGTTGAGGAGAGAGCAAGTAGCATCCTGGGATTCATGCAGATGTTGAGGGAACAGAAGGAACACTCCTCCTCTGCTGTGGGAGTGGGGATGGCCCAGCTCAGGTGTTGCAGGTGGGCACTTGGGGATATAGGATGCAGCTGGCTTCCCTATCCAGCAAACGCACAAGCCATTGGGTGGGTTGCAATTCCCAGTCGTGTTTCTTCATGCCCATACCACCATCACCTAGAGGAAAATGCTATTTCCTTTCTGTGTCAAGGAACTTTTTTTTTCAAGGAGGCAAAATAAAACTCAGGTGAGGCAGCCAGGACAAGAGTGCCACCTTCCTCACAGCAAAGCCACCTGTCAAAACCCTTGCTGCTCATGACACAGCTGTGAAGGCAGCAGAGCCAGAGCTCGAGGGAGCACTTGCCCAGGCACAAAGTTTTATCTGCCGCTCTCCTGCGGCACTGGGTGCACGCAGTAAAACCGAAATCTTCCTCAGCAGAGCTGAGCTTCCTCAGTGTGGTTGCTGTGCAATAAAAGAAAGGATTGGTGTGTGTTTGATCTGTGAGAGGTCCTGGTTTGCCTTGAACTGCAGCTGATAGGCTCAAGATGTGAAACTCCCACCCGTGCTGTGGCCGAGGCACGCTGAGCACCAGCGTGGGGGCCAACAGCAGCCGTGGGGCACGTCCCTTCCTGGCTGTGACCTGCCCTGGAGATGGGGAACTGCTGGGGAACAGCTGGGTTCCTGGCATGGTTAAAGCCACTACCTCTGCTCACCACAGCTCCCACTTCTCCTGTTCTCCCTTCTCACAGTTGTTTCCTTATTTGCTTTAGCAGAGGTGGTACATGCCACTCTGGTTTTTGAGCAGACATGGGGGAGCTGGAAGCCAGCCTGGCAAAAGGCTTGTTTGTGTGATTTTTTCCAGTTGTGAGGAGGAAGTTTGGCACTGGGCATGGAAATAGAAACAAAACAGAATTTTCTTTCTCCTAGACTTGTGTTGCAGATTTCTGTGGCAGCTTTGTCCTGTTCTTTCTCCTTGCTGTGAGACTTCTGTTTCTCCACCTGGGAAACAAGGAGAGATGCTTGCATTTTCATCCAAGATATAGATGGCCACTTGCTGCTGTGGCTCAGCTTAAGATTAGGCTGTGCATGCCATGGAAATAGAGGAGAAATGCAGAAGATGTTATCATGAAGTTAGTGGGCCTTAGCACTCACATCTTTCACGCATTGACACCAACCACCTACTTTCAGTGTGCAAAACTTTCCTGTGAGGCTACATCAGTGGGACTGGAAGGAAATTTTTGGATCATCAAATTCAGTCCCTTGTTGTGCCTGCCAGTCATCTTTACCTTTTCCTCTAACAAACTCTTCCAGTTTTTACCCTATGCACTGCTCTCACCGAAGCTCTTCCAGATCCAGGTTCCATTTAGGATTAGCCATCTTTTTTCCACTATTACTTGGGAGGGGAATGAAAGAAAATCAAAGCAAGAAAGACTGAAAGTCAAATCACTCTCTTTCTCATAGTGTAAGAGCCTGCACATGGGTTTGGAGCAATTCCAAGTACAAATACAGACTGGGTAGAAAATTGGATTGAGAGCACTCCTGACTTGTGGGTGTTGATAGATGAGAAGCTTGAAATGAGCCAGCACTGTGTGCCCAGAAAGTTCTACCATATCCTTGGCTGCATCAAAACAAGTGTGACTACCAGGTCGAGGGAGGTGATTTTCTCCTTCCACTTTGCTCTTGTGAGAACCCCCCTGGAGTGCTGCATCCCACCATGAACCTGCTAGAGAGAGTACAAAAAAGGCCATGAAGATGCCCAGAGGTCTGGAACACCTCTGCTATGGAGACAGGCTGAGGGAGTTGGGATTGTTCAGCATGGAGAAGAGAAGGCTCCAGAGGGTTTATTTTTACTTTATTATTTACTTTATTGTTTACTTTATTCATTCTAGTACCTAAAAAACTACAAAAGTGTTGTAGAGGGACTTGGTATACAGACATTGTAGATAGGACAAGGGGATATGACTTAAAGCTGACAGCAGGTAGATTTAGATCAGATATTAGAAATAGAAATTCTTAACTCCAAGGGTTTTGAGACTGTTACCCAGAGAAACTGTGGATGCCCCATCCTTGAAGGTGCTCAAGACCAGGCTTTGAGCAACCTGGTGTAATGGAAGATGTCTCTGCCCAAGGCAGGGTGTTAGAACTGAATGATCTTTAAGGTCCCTTCCAACCGAAACCCTTCTGTGATTCTATGATTCTTGTGAGTAAGGTGTTTTATATCTGAACAGAGGTGGCTGCACCATGAAAAAACAGAACGCAACACTAAGCAAAGCTGGTGCAGCCACATTAACTTCACTGCAGTGCACTGAAGGAATCCCTTTGGATCATGGCAAGAGCTGAGCGAGTTTTAAGTGATTATGCAGTTGGGTATACAACCTTTTGAGAATCAAGTCCTTCCTGTAGGCAGACTTTTGTGTGCAAAGCAAACC
Source organism: Sterrhoptilus dennistouni (assembly GCA_013397095.1). Classification (NCBI taxonomy): domain Eukaryota; kingdom Metazoa; phylum Chordata; class Aves; order Passeriformes; family Zosteropidae; genus Sterrhoptilus; species Sterrhoptilus dennistouni. Next base: position 1,710,826 of record VWZU01008059.1, on the reverse strand, counting down.
TGACCTGGCTTCACCACGAGCCTAACCTTGTTTTCCCTGACAGAGCTTTGGTCCTCCACTTCCTTGGCCCTTTGCAGCTAAGCATTACCAGGCCATGTGTTTTCAGGAATTGTCAGGAAAGTGAATGAGCTAAAGTGTGAAGTAACTGTGCTCCACCAAAAACATTTAGCCCTTGTGGGGATGTTCTCATTCAGGAATAAAGTCACCTTACATTGCTGCAGCTAAATCCTCAGAGGAGGATTAAGCACTAAAGGCATTTTAATCCTAAATGAGAACCTGCACATGTGCTTTAATATATGGGCACTGACTTCACACCTGTAGTTAGCTGCCCTGCCTGCACTTCCTTGTGTGTCCCTGTGTAGAAAAGTGCTAATGAGATGCAACTGGAATTTGGGTGATTTTGTCGTTATTAGTTCTCTATTTGAGGTTTCTGTAGTTGGCTTTCAGTTGCATTCTTTTTTGTTGAGTTGGGTTTTTTTCACCTTCTTGGTCTTTTCAGACACCCTTTCAGTTTTGGTATATAGCATGTTTGATTAGAAGAATTCCAGATGGAAGAATTTTACCTTTAGAGAAATATATGCTTTTTGGCCATTAGAGCTATTTTGAATCCTGATGGGAATTGATATGAAGCAGCCTCCACCTGTGGCTTGGAATAATTCTTTGAATGAGAGGGGACTCTTCCTTTAAATGTACACTTCTCCTTTATAAAAATTCACAACATTAAGTGCTCAGCTAACCTACTGAAGTTACCCAGTTAGAATCCTAATGTTCTGTCTATAAACATTGAAAAAAGTAATTTTGTCTGGGTTGGTTCATATTGAAAAAAAAAATCTTTGGAGAAATCTCTCTCTTTGCTGCCTAAAGACTCGAGTGTAGAAACTAGTCAGGACAGACAGACATCTAAACTTTGTTAGTGCAATGATTCCTCTGTGCTGCTCTGCTTTTTTGATTCCAAGAAAGAACTCAACCATGGCATTTGTAAGGGGGAATCAAGACCACCTACACTGTTCTTTCATCAGCTGGAGCTCTTTGACTCTGAGGTGACTGCACAGAATGAAATGTGGGCAGAATTGGGTCATGCTAGTGCACCAATGGCTTTTCTGGCTGGGAAATTCTGCATTAGCTTTCTAAGAACATCCAACAACACCCATTATCCTGAAAGTTGATGTCTGTGGGGAGAGGGAAGTGAATTCAATGCTGCCAGACTGATGGAGGGTCTGAAACACAAATCTTATGAGGAGTGACTGAGGAAACTGGAGCTGTTTAGATTAGAGAAAAGGAGGCTCAGAGGGTATCTTATTGTTGTCTGAAACTCCCTGGAAGGAGGTTGTAGTATGGGGGAAATTGTCTCTTCTCCAAGCAATAGCAATAGCACAAGAGAAAATGGCCTCAAGTTGCTCCAGGAGAGGTTTAGGTTGAATGTTGAGAAGAATTTCTTCACTGAAAGAGTTGTCAAACATTGGAACATGCTGCTTGGGAAGTGATGGGACCCCTGTCCCTGGAAGTGTTGAAAAAAACTTGCAGATGTGGTACTTAGGGACATGATTTAGTGGTAGACTTGGCAGTGATGGGTTAAGGGTTGGACTTGATGATCTTGGAGGCCTTTTCCAACCTTAGTTATTCTATCATTATATTAATTTATCAGAAGACATCTGTGGCTCCAGAAGCAGTGGTACCCAATAGACAAGATTTTGGTTTAGAACAGAACTGGGAACAAAGGCACAGCCCCTGATCCTGGTGTGCTTTGGTTTTTCCAGCTGTTAAATGACACCTGTTCTCATTGCTTTGAAACCTCTGTCAACATTTGATGAATCTCAGGTATTTCAGGAGTGTTTTTTTTTGAGTAATTTTTTCTTCTAGATAAATCTTTCTCCCTCTGTTGACTACCTGGGGAGCCAAAAGAGATGAAATTTTCCATTTGGACTAGAGATTTGCCTAGTACTAAGCTCCTGACTGGGATTCTGGGTTATAAAGTGAATATTGTTATAATAATGATGATAAAATAATTATTATACCATGATACTTTATTCTGCATGTAAGGTAAGTGGATACACCTTCCCATTTGTTGTTATCATTGTTTACTAATTATTCCTGTAGCCAAAAATGTTTATTGCTCCATGAAACTAAAGGAGAAGGGGCTTGGGCTGAAACTGCCTCTAGCTCATGATCACTTTCATCCACTAAAAAAGAGGGAAAATAGCCAAGGTTCTCTGCTCAAAGGATGGTTTGGTTTTGATTTTGCTGTTGTTGATTACTTTATAAAGCCTTTAGGGCAAATATAAAATGTTCTCACCTGCACCCTGATACCTGGAAATCAGTGTAACCTGGTCAATGACTCTGAGCTTTTTCGGGACTTGATCCTCTTCTTTGCAATGTATGAGCTGTTGCCAGATTTTAGGCATGTTGAGTGGTAGTGCCAGAAGCAGTGGACTTCATCTGCCCTTAGAGCAAAGTGCATCCTTTCAAGGGTTTTTTTTTTTTTTTTTTTTTTTTTTTTTTTCAGAATGGGTTGCTCTTTATTTCTAAATGATCAAAAAGTTTGAATTATATTGTTCATCTGCAATTCTCATAAAGCTTTCCAAAAGCAACAGAAAAGCCCAATTTCCACATGAAAACATATTCAATTCAATTACACACCAGAGAAGCAGAAAAACCATCTTTAAACCACTGTAAGATGTAAAAACACATGCTCCCTTCTTTAAGAGGTGCCAAAGCAGCTTTCAAGTGACCATCAACATTTAGAGCTGAAAGCTTCCTAGGCCTTGAGGCACTTGTACACAGACTTCCTCTGACATGAAAAGTCTGGCACTTTCATTTTAAAATGATAATTAAATTAATATTTAAACTAAATCTGGAAGTGACATGTTATATTGTAGGACAAGCAGGTCAGTGTTGCAGGGAAATGAGATCATGCTGTTGGGAGCATCTCTTTTCTGCTCTTCCTTGTGCCATTCACTCATTTAAATCATAGAGCTCAGCAGACCTCAAAACAGTTTACAAAGGAATTGCAATAAATTACAGTCAGCCCTGTTTTCACAGAGGAGGAAACTGAGGCAGAGAGAAGTGAAGTAACTTGGCAAGTTTCTGCAGCAGGGCTGTTGCAGAGGCAGGCAGGATCCAGATCCTGGGGCTCGCTGTGGATGTCAGGCCGTGTTGTGTAACACTGCATGCAAAATGTGTATTCTCTAATTGCTACAGACTAAATCCTAAGGAAATAATGAAATGCAGTAATCCAGACTAATTGTGCACCTTAGCTGTTTAAGCAATACAGGAGGTTTGACTGAACACCATGCCCACTAAACAATATCACAAATACATTTGAAAATAAGAAAAAAGATCCGGGTTTTTAAAATCTTTTCTAGATCTTTGATCAATGTGACTTTGAAGTCAGAACTGGGGGGGGAGGGGCTGGAAGTGTGCTTTTATTTTGTCTGACCCCAAGGTTTTTGTCTGACCCTGGGACTCCCATTTTCTGAAGAGAACCATGAGGTTCATGCTGCCATCAAGCTCCAGGGCTTCCATTGCTTTCAGCAGCACTGGTGATAAAATTTCTGGTTCGAAAAAACAATCCAAATCTCTAGTCCTCAACAAAATAAATCTTATAAGAGTGTGATAAAAAAATCCACAACCCTCATCTCTAGGATCTGTCTTTATTCCATCCCTGCCCTCCAAGGAGGTGAATTCTGCTCTAGCTTGCACAGATGTGTTTCGTGGTGTAGAGATGTACTCAAAGGGAGGTGCATTTTTTCATACCGTGGTGGATTTGGCCTTTAGGTAGCAAATTCTTCCCTCTGTTACTCCACTACAAACACTTGCACTTTTTCTGGGGCAGGAAATGCCTTTGTATTCAGTGCACGTGAAGGGCTGGGCGCACTGTGGTTCTGGGCCACAGTTTGGGGCTCCTAGGCACTACCACATGCTGCATAATTAATATTAGTAATGAATAATAATAATAGCAACAGCTATAATAATAATAATAATAATGTCTGAACAGGAGGGAACCCCATAACCTTGCCCTTGGGTGCCTGAGTAGGAAACACAAGCCAAGGCAATTCAAGAGAGACACCAACAGCAGGGTTACAGCAGCCCTGGCAGCTGCTGGCTTTCCTAATAAGCATTATAAGTGTGGCTGGGAGAGAGAGGCAGTGCACAGCAATTTCACATTCCTGGGCTCCACGTACAGGGCAGTGTACCATCACCGATGGAATCATTTCAGCCTCGACTGGAAAACCAGTGGGAATTACTGCCGTGGAACACTTTTCATTGAAGGGAGAGCAGCCCCAGGAGCAAGCTCTGAGAGCAGCACTGGAGTGTAAAATGAATTGCAAACAACCCTTGCTTTTATGTCTTCCATACAAATGCTTGAGTGATGAGACTCAGGCTATTATGGAAGGTTGCTCTGTGGTGCCAGTCAATTGGTTATCACTGGGATGATTAACAGCTCTACCTGTCACCTCTTTTCTCCAATGAATGGGGGCCACTTTTGTTCTGGCAGATCCCCACTGACCCTTAATTTGTGGCAGGATGCATCCTGAGAAGATGCTGAGCCTGTCCACCTTCCAGTGATGGCAGCACTTCTCTGAAATCAGGATGCCCTTGAAAAACAACAACAAACGATGATTGGAATTTGTATTTTTTGCCCCACTGTTAGTGTTTTCATTCTGCCTTCATATCTAGACTTCTAGTGGTTCCAAAAGGCTGTTTGATACCTGGAGAGAGAAGGAACCTGATCTTCATGTCACTCTTTCAGGATGGTGTTCCTGCTGCAGACAAGGTGTTTGATAGCACAACCTGTCGTTCCACAAGAAAAGCCCAGCAAAACATCAGCAGCTTAGCACACATTTAGGTCTTCTGCTACACAAGAGCAAACTGAAGCTTTGCATTGTGAAAGAAAAAAAGGATTTGGCCTCATGCCTCAGTGCCAATGAGTATCATGGTTTCCATTTCACCTGGCATTTATTGCCTCTCCCAACTAGACCCTTGAAAAGTGTCAGTAAAAACAATTGTTGGCATAAGCAAATATTGCCTGGATAAAGGACTTCAGCATGCCAAGACTAATCCTGCCCACTTCCAGCCTACTGTAAACCCAGAAAAACTCTCTTGATTTTATTTGACATTATTGGGAAAGAAAAGCCCAGCTCTTCAGGGCTCTTCCCAGTCATTCCTGGAAGGGTCAGTCTGTGCCCTGAAGTCCACCACACCCTTGCTCTTGCCAGCAACCATCGCCTAGGTCACAGCCATTAACCTACTGCCAGTGCGTTTCAATCAGTTTTTATGCCCCTTCTCCTCTCTGATGGAAGGCTTTTCCTGAACTTCACTCCTCTGATGTTTAGAAATCTTCAAATTTCCAGCCTTTAGAGCCAGTTTGTTCTCGTGCCAACATTGTCCTTTTGCTTAAATACCTCATTTCCCTCTATGGAGCTTGCCCATCTTCCCCTCCCTAGGATGTATTTATAGAGAGCAATCACATTCACTGCTAACCAGTGCCTGCTCAGCACCTTCCAGTACAGGACCCTGGCATCTGTCTTATAGACACAGCTTAAAGTGCTTCCTCTGTGTCTGAACACAAATAGAGTTCCCACCCTGTTCCAAACGTGGTGCTTGCACACGCTGGATCTGGTCCAAATGGCCTCAGGATTGCCTATATACTTAATTTAAATGGCAGCAAAAATAAATCTCAACCCAAGCTGTCTCATGGGACGGGCTCTTTGCAAACAATGGAGATCCGTGCCCTTCTCTCCGTTCCCTCTGCCTGAGGAAAAAAAAAGGGCAACTCCAAGTTGCCGAGGCTGAATTCCCTTCCCGCCTCGCTGGTGCTCTCCCCCTGCCCTGCTCCCGGGGTCTCACTGGGGAGGGAAGCCCCTGCAGTGGTGCTGATAGGACTGGAGTTGTCTGGCTGCCAGGGTGAATCAGAACAGCTCCGTCTCTAACATCCCACCGCCTGTTAATTAATGCATTAATGAATTGTCTTCTAATTCCTATAATCATCCTTATTTTTTGGGGGTGAGCAGGCTTTCAAGGTTGCACAGCTTGCCCAAGGCCACATAAGATGTTAGTGGCATTGCCAAGAAAGAAACCTTGGTGCCCTGACTGCTGGGCTGGGCCAAATTGCTCTCCTTTTGGTAAAACATCCTACGCACCATTTCCTTCGCTCCAGCAAATGCGCTCGGTGCGACGAAGCACCTTTTTTTTTTTTTCTTTTTGCCTTACAGCAAGACTGCAGCAAAGCGTGTAACAAACTGAGATTTGAAGCTGCCTTCAGCAGTTCCTAATCTCTGCAAACGTTATACTCTTTGTGGTAAGGAGCTTGGGAAGCTCTCCCTGCCTCCTTTGTGAAGGCAGATACGTGGAACTGGCAGGGTATTGTTTTCACTTCTGAGTCAAGCTCGCCTTCTGTACGCAGATAAAACTTCCTTCAAAGTCAAGAAGAGTTTTGCTGAAGTGCATTAGCCCAATTTGTTTTTAACTTCTGTGTTACTTCACTGACATAAACAAGTACAAACTAGTGCTAATGTTATAGACAGCCAGTACAGCTACTACAGGGGGAGCTGGTTTGTGATCTGTTAGTGCATCAATGGGAAAACCATCCAGTTCTGATGATCAAATATCTGTTTTCCTCTAACTAATAAATTTTTTTTCACTTATTCACAGTAATGCTTGTTTTTGCACATCTAAGTTAAAAATAACCTCCCCTAACTTCATGTGTAAACATGAACGGGATTATCTCCTGTACGTTTGATATTATCATTATTATTTTTTGTTATTTCACCATCATTATTATTCAGAGTTCATCATAGAGGTGATATTTCAAGACAAATTAGGCAGAATTTACACTGACCAAATCCATCCTAGAACTGCTTCATCACCTTTAAGTGACTGATCTTAAGATGGTTTCATGGACTTTGTACATAAAGTGACATTTAGCTTCTTTTTAGTTTTCTGTGTCATTGTTACTCACCAGGGCAGCTCATCAAATGAGAATCTAACTAACAGAAATATACATGTAATTTGTTATATGGATTCATTTTTCCAGCACACTAATATTTCCTGTGAGAGGTGTAGGACTCTCAATCTCCATGTATGGTTATGGTTTTGGGTGGGAAATTTTCACCAGAAAAAGAACCTTTTTGGAAAGAACCTGCATATTTTAGTACTTTTTAACTTTCTTTTAAAATGCAAAAAAAATCTGAAGTGGCACCAGCATTTTTGAGTGTCTTGATTGTTTCCTGCTCATGACTAAAATTGAAGGTGGCCTCAATCTTGTGTTAAAGTTTTTAAATACACCAAAATTCACCGTATTCTTCTCTGCATTGCAGAAGTGGGACTTGGAATGTTTTGTATTCAAGGTAAAAACCAGAACTGTAAAGTCCCACCTCCCATATGCAGAGATTTTAATCAGTCCAAGATCTGCTCAACTGGCAGCTTCTTGCCCATGAGAGGACAAGGCTGGGGTGATGGGTTGAAAAGGGCTGTTCTCACTGCCTGCACTCCTGCATGAGAGACAACATAGGAGGGCTGTTGAGGATTTATGGAGAAGAGTCCATGGAAGTCCTAAAGAAAGAGATCAGAGAAGGAGGCAGAAGGGAGGCTCCTGCCTGGTGGTGTGAAGATTGCTGATTCAGGGCTGCAGCCCTTGCAGGAGTTAGTGTGCTCTGCAGTGTGAAGGGAGCCAAGCCACTTATGCAATATTAATATTAATAACTGCTTTGCACTTCTATAGTGCCTTTCATCCGAGGATTTCAAAGCGCTTTACAAACATTAATTAATTAAGGCCCATAACACCCTGTGAGGTAATGCAAGTAGATATTACAGCTCATGCAGAGGCCAGAATTGCCAGCATTACAGGTATAATCCTCTAGCAAGAGTTAACTTATTCTTGAGCAAGCTTTCTTACTTATAGGCATAAACAGGCTTCCCTTTAACACCGAGCGTGTCTTTTTTTTCCCCCCCTTCTTCCCCTTGATCTGTCAGTCTTCACACAAGCAAAACTCCCACTACGAGGCAGCCAAATGAGGTGGATGAGCAGTACTTCCATCTCCCAGCTCACTGCTTCCTCTTTGATCATCTGATAAAATTGTAGGATATCGAGAGACTGCAGAGTTGTGTCACATATTAGTGTCCTGCTTCTGTGGGGTTTCCCTGTTCTAAATATACTTTGCACCAGGGAGATTAAAAAAGGAAGTGAACTAAAATATGTTTTATGGCACCTGCTTATCAGATGACCTCCCAACAACCTGCAGACATTAGCTAATGTAGCCCTCATTTCAGCTGGTCATAAATGCCATTAGTGCCATTTTAGCCAGGGATTTTTCTTTTTTAACCATTCCCAGCTACTGTATTTCAGGACTGAGTTTGGGGCTGGTGAGGAAAAGGTGACCTCTTAAATCTTCTGGTCTGCTCATTGCAGATCCTCATTTAACTCTGATCTTCCACTTTGTCAGCTCAATATTTGTACCCATCCTGTTTTCAGCCTGCCTTTTCCTCTATGGGAAGATGTGGGATGCTTTTCCATCCATTCCTGTCCACTCCATGTGGGACTAGAGTAGGGTCAATCTGAGTAAGGTACAGGCAGCTCTGAGTGCACCTACAAAGGGTTCCTGTTCCAAAATCCAGTGTTGAGAACACACTGAGACCTGGGTTGACATCTCTGGCCACGCTGAGTCATGTCATGCATTTAAATATGCTGGCACGTGTCCCTCAGTCCATCCTGGCAGGAGCAGACCTGTCCAAGGGGAATCCAGGCAGTTGGAAAAGTCATATTTGTGTTCTTATATTCCAGCACTCACAAGTACTCCATAGTCTGCAACATGCAGAAAATTGCTGTTTATTGTATTTGTCACAAAATACACTTTTTTTTTTTTTTTTTCCTGCCATTAGCCCATCTCCCTTTTAGGACTGATGGAGCTGAGCCCTCCAGCTCCAAGCTCTACACACAAGGGAAGTGTTACATCCATCCCACTTGGCCATTTTTGTAACCATCCACTGCATCTGGGGAGGCACAAAGGGATCTTTGGGGAAAATATGTCCAGAGCACAACTTCTCCAGGATTTGCCCATTCAACTGCATTCTGAAACTGCACAGACATTAGCTAATTAATGTGGTGAGTTCACTAAACCAATTAATTGCATTTCTTTCTGTGAGTGGGCTGGGCCTATCAGTCATCTTCATAGAGTGCTGTTTAGGGCGTTAAAAATATTCTCTTCATCAAATTAAACTTTATTAAATAATAACTCCTTCCAAATTCTGGGCTAGGAATGAACAACGTCACTCTAACCACAAGAGCTGTTTATTGCACATAAACTTCTTTTACTGCCCTGCCAGCTGTGATAAAACCAATTCAGATGCATATTCCCAGTACAGTAAGCACTTTCTCCCCTTTCATAGTCTTGCATTAACCCAAAGACTCCATCCTTTTGTGCAGAACTCCCACTGAAATCAATGGGAATTTTGTGTGTGCAAAGAATGCAAGGTTGGGAAGTTATACATCCTCATGTTGGCCAGCAAAGGCATTGTGTTTGCCACAAGGGGCTTTTTGGCAGGCAAGAGAGTGTTTTCCATTTTTCAAAGACAAGCAGAATTGAAGAAACACTTAAAGGCAAGTGGAAAAAGAAGTTGTCTTTTAGTTTTGATTCTCCTTAATTTTAAAGACAGCCTGAAAATACCTCTTTCCAATTTAAAAGAATTTTAAGACTTGTCTTTTAATAAAACCCTTTTTTAAGTTTAAGAACTATCTTCCCTCATTTTATGTAACTTCTCAGAACTCACAGGTTTATCTGTTAGAAGACATCTTTAGCAAGACTTTTTTTGTCCCCCTCAATATTTGTTAGACAGCAGAGTTAAAAGGTGCTAGAATAATAATAATAATAGTAATGAAAATTGTTTCTCAAACAACTCAGTATTATTTTGGTTTTAGGTTTTAATATCTAAATTTCTGCTTTATAAGTCTAATTTTAAAAAATGGTTTGGGGAACTTTTTTTTTTGCTAACATTACCCCAGAAACTTTCTATTTTAAGATGTGTTGAGCATCATGCAGTGAACACCAGGTCTAATTCTTGGCACTTAAAAAATCATCACATATTAGTAATTTCTCTGCTGTAATTTCATCCTTGAAGATCTACTCGATATTGATTTATGGCTGATTAGGAGCTAGAAAAAACAGCATTTCCAAAGCTTTACTAAGAAAAAAGGACACAAATATGTAAGTGCCACTATCTAAATGGCCTAGACCTTCAATCCCCACTCAGAGACCGGCCCTGTTTTTGATCTTAAGTTGTGGATACTCCATGCCTGGAAGTGTTCAAGACCAGCTTGTACAGGACCCTGAGCAACTTGGTCTAGTGGATGGTGTCCCTACCCATGGCAGGGCCTTGGAATTAGATTATTTTTAAGATCCCTTCCAACCCAAACCGTTCTATGATTCCACAATTCTGTGATTTTATGATTCTGCATCCTCTGGTGCTCATGAGGGCCAAGAACAGGTCTCAGTGACCCTGGCAGGATGTCACCCCACATGGGTCTAAGGAGGGAGGGACACACAGCATTCTCTCTAGTTGAGGGACCCCTTTGCCTACTTCATGGGTAGTTGCTTCAACTCCTTGCAGATGCCTAACACTGTACTCAACTCCATATAAAGTTACCCATTAAAAAAAAAAATATCTCAAGTTTTGACTGCTTGTAGCCTTTGAAGGAACTTAAGGGAAGAAATTTGTTGGAAAATTTTGTCTTCTCTTCCTCCTGCCTTGTTGTCTTCCATGTCACGCTCCACATTTCTGCAGGAAGGCTTAAAGCTGCTCAATGACTCAGGTTTTTTGGGTGATCTGTGCTCTGCCAAAAGTGTTTGACCTCCACAAGGAGAGCTGAGTAGCCAAACTCTGGGTTTTGTATTTCTTTTGCTGTCCCAAGACCTAAAATGTGCATTTGGTCACCCAGCTTGCACATACTTTAGTCTTCTCATTAGGTCTAGCTTTTACTTTTGTGGCTCTTTTGGAAACAGCAGCTTTAGATGGAAAAATGTGCCTTACTACATCTAGGATGTTTATGTCGAAACTTGATAGTACAAAGATCCTGCTTCACAGCTTCTTCAGCTCATCATTCCTTTTATTAATTAAATTAGAGCAAGTTATATGAAACATGCTAAGATTAAATTGAAGACTCCTGGAAGAACTCCAGCCAATTAGAACGATAGCTAAAAATAAATTCATATCTAAAAGAGAAAGAAACCTGAAAGACCACAGCAGGCCACAAAACATTGTAAAGACTTGAAAATAAAGCTGCAGGGAAAAAAAAATCAATTGCGTTGTGGCCAATATTAATCTCCCATCAATAAATACCATATCTTTCACTGCTTATGGTAATTCCCCCAGTGATTCCCCTTAAAATGGTTCTTGAGCTCTTTGAGGGCCTGTTTATAGCATCTTATCAGGTCTCAAGGCAATGGTGTGAAAGCTCAAATAGGAATCTCGTCCTAGGCTGAGAAAAAATGTGGTCTTTAAAATGTGCTGATTTGATAAAAGGTTGTTTTTTTGTCACACACATTAGTTTTTGTCTGCTTAGTGGATAATTCTTCCAGAGAGGTCTCTGCAGCATCTCTCTGGAATTGCTGCTCAGCTTGACATGAGGCAGATTTTCCCCTTAAAGAAAATATTGAAATAAAATAACTCCAAACTCCAAATGCCTCTTCAAATGGACTTTTTTTTTCTGGAATCATGGCCTGAATGCTTTGGGATGGCGTGTGACTTTTCATGGGTTCCTGCCTGAGGGCTGCTGCTTTCCTCAGCCTGAAGAATGACAGGAAGGAGCTCATGCTACCACGAAAACATTGTCGTAAAAATGGTTGTCACACCAAAAGGGAAGTGGGCTTGGTAGTTTTGGTCTTTTTCTTTTGGAAAGTGTTTTGAGTCAGAGCTAACATCCATGAAAGCTTGTTGCTGATCTTAATTGCCTCTTGGGAAGTAGGCACAATGTCACATTTTTTGTGCCCAAAATGGCATTCTCAATTTCCGTTTGTTACCCAGAGTCATCAGCTTCCATGGATTTTAAGAATTATCAAACTGAATCTCTCTTCATTTTTTTTTTTTTTTTGTTTTTTTACAGCCAGGATCTGTAAATTTCAAAGGCCAGCTCCTTCAGAAAATGCCTAAGTGGCCATCAGTGTGGAGGGCACTGTTTGAGTCTAAAAAGTTTGCATATTTTCATAACAGAAGAAACACTTTGCCAGTTCCTAGATGACCCTGGCTATTTTTTTTTTTTTACTGTGCAGCTCACAAGATGCTCCAAGTGCCCAAAAATTATATGTGTCAGGAGGAATTTGCCAAATACAAAAAGATTTCTAGGATTTTGTTCAAGTGGTACCATAGAAAGTCAGGCAGCAGAAGAGAGGCACATAGATTTTCTGGCAGTATCGTTCAACTGGATATACTGAGCATGATCTTGTGATTATTTCATGTATACATGTTACTCTTCCTAATGACCACACACAGAATCTGGTGTCCTTGTGTTCACTCACCAGTGAATGTTATATTTTGCTTATTATTTAGATTTCCTTAGGCTTAAATGGAATTTTCTAGATTTTACAGAAATGTTCCAGAATTTATCCCTTCCAAGGTGGCATGTGCTGTTTGAAATTAAACTAAAAGACATCTCTTTGATGTTACTTTTCATTCTAAACTTAGCCATCATATGCCAAAGCCCCACTTTTGATTGAACACAGCTTTCTTCGTTTTTGTAAGTTTTTTTTTTTTTAAGTAAAGATCTCATTAAAAATTAAATTTTCATTCCCTTCTAATGTATCAGCAAGATTACAGAACTCTGATTTACTGTTAGGATCGGAAATTAACTTCAAAAGACAAGAAATGGAAAGTGGTGGCTTATTCTCCCATGGCACATTACAGCAGTAAGAGACAGAGTGATATAGTGATATCAGAAATGTATTTTTCTCTCAAATGAAGAAAACTATATCAATTCATTTCACACCTGCATATTTACTTGCATTTCAGGACACTTTTCTACCCTAAGTAAACATCTGGGATAAGTCACAAGCTGGTATTATAATTGTAAAAAATGCTGGCAGATAAGAGGTTTCACTTTTCTGATGCATCCACTGCCAGGCATTATTCCCTATTATGTATTTTTAAGCTAAACTAGGCAAAGTATTGAGCGTCCTGGCTTGCATCCAGCTGCACATTTAAACCCATTCTTGACAGCAAGGAGCAGTGGTCCCACTGAACCTGGTCATATGCCATAAAGGAACTATGCATTGAATTGCCCAACTGGGTCTGAGCCAGGGTGCAGAATATTTTGAGGATTCAGGCCATCCCACAGTCACCTCTATGGTTTCTGAGTATCTGCCTTAAGTCATTCAATTTTTTGAAATGGCATCTCTGTTGTGGTATGTTATCCCTCCTTCCTTCATAAAAAGCTTTATTGAAGTTTCAGCTTTGTCCTTAAGGCCTGATCCAGACCAGGATAGGAGGCACTGCATTCCCAGCTGCTCTTGGATCTGGCTGAAGTCATCCACAGGGGTTCAGGTATCTTGCTGGAAGAAGTCCTGTGCTTACCCTGCTTGTTTTTAGCTCTGTGGATTTTTTTGAAGGGTAGACCTGGCGAAGAAAGATCATAACCCTGAAAGATTCACTGCCAGAGAAAGTTTTGTCACTTGCAAAAGTGGCAGAAGTTGACAACACAGTGGTCTTTATTGCTTATTCCAAATGGGACAACTCATAGCAGTACCTGTGCCCAGAATGGACCCCCAATGCAGTGTTAAGGCCTCACGTCAGTATGTAAAGTGCATTTAATACTTAAGAAGAATACTTCCAAATCCCTACACTGAACAGTAAATTGTCAAGAAACAAAACACCAAGTGGAAGTGCCCAAACCAGGGCTGCAGGGAAACATGGTTGGGACAAGCAGGTCCCAGGCTTCACCTGAGCAGGTCTTCAAAGGACTAACCAAAGTCAGCTTTGCTTTGCTCCCTTCAAAAAACGCAATCACCAAAGGAAAAGGAGGAGCCTGTTACCATTTATGTTGTAGTTCAGTGGTTAAAACCACTTGCCCAAGAAAAGCAAGACAAGTTTTGGGTTTGCCTCTACCTGGGAGGTTCAAACCTACATTTCCCAATTGCCATGGGAGTACCCCAACCACAAGACTGCAGGTGACGCTGGGTGGAGAAAGCGTTTCTGCATTCCTTGGTCAAGCTGTGAGACTGTGCAGGAAAGATGAGGAGATTCCCATAACCCTTTGTGAGGAGAAAGAGATGCTGGGCTTCTGGGGCATTCTCCCTTTTGTGTCAGCCTGATGCCTGTTTATCTAGACAAGATGAGATTTGGATTTGGGAAGAAGGAGTGATAATTTCAGGAGTGAGTCAGAGAGGCATTTAATGAACAAAGTGTTTTCTCCTTGAGATTATACCTTCAACATCCTTCAAATCTCAGCCCATAGCATGTAGTGCAAAATACTCATGCAGAAAAAAAAAAAAAAAGAAAAAGAAAAAGAAGTGGAAACTGAAATTTAAGACAGTCCTCTTTTTAAACCCTAGGACATGAATCTGCTTGAAAGTCACCTTGGGGTACCATGACTCCTTCATTGCTTTCTCTCTACTCATCGACATAGTTTCAAGGAGGAAATAAATACTTTCTCCTTCCCATGCCCCAGATCTCACCCTCACCCAGTAACTCAGAGTTTAGGATGGTTTCATGGGAAATGAGAACTTTGAACCCCTGGGGCTGAGGAGGGCCCAGGACCCAGTGTCCTGGTTCCTGGGTGAGTGCTTTAATCCTGGGGTTATTACAGGAGCAGAGGGCACTGGCACTGCTGCCTCCTCCCCTGCCAGCTGCATTTAAAAGAAGAAAGCAACTATGACTGCATTCTTGAAGGGTGTGATCTTGTGAGTGAGAGGTAGGCGTGTTCCCAGAATTTCTGCAGGATTGGGTCCCTCAAGGGACTCTGGTGCCACCTTACCTTGCCATGTTGGATCTCAGTGGGGCTGCCCAAGCCAAGCCAGGCACACGATGAACTGAGGCTCATCCGGGTGAGATGGTAGAACAAGGGACTTGGGGATTGGGATATTTTTGGGTGCTGAAATTTCCCCAAGTGTTTTCTGTCAGATGTCATCAGCAAACACTGAAGTCTTTTAGGAATGGCAGCCTCCATGGAACCCTTTAATGGACACCCAGAGTTCCCCTTCCAGGATATGCTCTTCTCTTCACTAACCATAAAGAGAAGCTACAGAGGTGCTCTAATGCAGAGTCCTGATAGCTTAAAATTACATGTGGGCTTCAGTAGAAT
>VWZU01008059.1:1688043-1690543 GCA_013397095.1 Sterrhoptilus dennistouni | reverse complement strand
AAAAAGATGCGGATTCTGATCCAAGGATCTTTGGCTGCCCAGCAGATCTGTTCTCTGGGCATCAGAAATGCCCCGGCAGATCGAGGAAAACAGCCTCATTTCTCAATTTGAAACAGAAATCAGACTGGAAGAGACAGAAATTATCTCTCAGGAAAAGGAAAAAAAAAAAAAATAAAGGAAAAACCCAAACCAAAACAAAACAAAAGAAAAGCCAAAGGGAAAAAAACCCTAAAAATGCCCCAACCTAAAAATTTAAAGGGATATTTTGTTTATTTTCATTCACATCAAGTCAAAATGGAACAGGAGTTTAGATGCCTGTGCTGCATTTATTTATTTTTTTCAATGACTGGATTTTTTAGAATCAGGTTACGCAGCTGGACTTCACATTGCATTTGCTGCGGCTGCTTCATCAGAAATGCTGGTAGTATTTGTCAGCCTGGAAGTGTCTTGAGGCTGCTTCTGAGAGATACAAGGAGGCAACTGATAAGGAGAGCATCAGAAGGGCAGTTAATTGCCTCCAGTCTCTCGGTGCCGGGGAATATTTAAAATCTATGGGATTAAAGGCAGATTAAAAACTGTGGAAGCAGGAGCCCAATAGCGCTGAAAGATCATAATCAGCAAGGGTAATGGCAGAGCAAAAATGAATGTGGCAAATAAAATGACAGATAGGAAATTCAGATCCGCTTCTAATGCTCGGAGTTCCATCTTGTAAGCACAATTCATCTACGTGTAAATCATTTTTTGGCTTCAAGCTTATCAGCCAATCGGTGAATTAAAAATGCTCTTTCCTTGGAGGATTAAAGAGGTTGATTGAAGTCAGTGTGAAAACTGGCTAATAAGTCTGGAAATGTCAGGAGGGTGCTTCATAGGAACTCAGTGTACTTTTTCTATCAGGGCTATGAAACAGGAAGTTTGAAAAGCTCTGTAGTTCTGTTACTTTGAGAAATGCTTTTGTGCTGTTTTTTTCTTTTTCTTTTCTCCCTCCTGTGTGTCAGAGTGTCATGCAGAAATATTTTAATTTGCAAGATGAATGGCGATAGATGCAAATGTCGAAAAATGAGATTGCGTGAATTCACTAAAATATGCAGAGAAGTAAGAGAAATTTCATTTCAGAGAGCACAGTGAATGCATATCACAGCCATGGGAAGTTCTAGGTTCCAGGCCATGAACTGCTTAGACATGTCCCACCTTGGAGAGGATGTTTAAACTTTGCTTCTTTTTCATGCCTAAAAATCCAGCGTAGGTGGTGAGGCCAGGGCTTGTGTTGAGGCAGCCTCTCTGCTGAACAGGAGCTTCCAGAGCATCTCCTGACACTGTGCATATACAAAAAATATACACTCCCATATAATATGAAGGCTTTCTATCAGTGCTGTTTAAAATTGAACAAGTTTCTCGAGCTTTACATGCAAGAACTCTACTGTTAGTGTTCCCACAGGCAATATTTCCATCTGCAATGCCCACACTGGTAAATGCAAACACGCTTCCGTGGGTATATTTGGAGATTTGGACCACAATTGTCTGACATGATTCCTTGTATTCATCTGTGGACTAATATTCTTCCTTTGTTTCAGCCCAAAATCACAAAGGTGTTCAAAAACGTCCTCAAACAAGAGAATTTTCTGGAGGGAAAGCTGCTACCTGGGCTTACCAGTTTCTCTGCTCCTGGCTCCCATCAGAAAGAAGTCAAGGGATAAGTTCATGGGAGAACCCACTGATTATTCCTATCTTTCATTACAATAGGGAGAATTAGCCCTCGAGGTTGTCAGAGCTGTGAAAGACAGAGAAAATGAATAAGGATGCAAATGGGGTAAGGAAGAAATTGATCATCAGCGTCTCAAGGACTGAGACTAAAGAATTCTCTATCACACGTTCACCTCATGTTCCACATAGGAGATTGTTGTCCTATGCAATAGGAATGCAGCCATGTCCTTTCTCACCCACCCCATGAGCCAGATAAGGCTGGTTGGCCCCGTCAGCTGGTGGACAGTTACTGGGAGATCTGTGCTTTGGCAGCAGCTTTTCCTGGGCTCCTACATTTTGCCCCAAGTACGTGACCCATTTCACTGTCTCAGCAGTACCAGATGCCCCCAGCATGTCGTTTCTCTCTCCCATGTGATTCCAGGAAATATCGACTCAAACAAAATTTAAAGAGTAAAAAAAAGAGATAATTTACTGTAAGGAAATCTTGCTTTTGGTTAAGTAATGTGGCCCAGAAAATGTAAAAAACAACATGAATTAATCTTTACCTTCTTCTAGTCTCTAACGTTGTTTACTATATCCCCTCCTTGAGTTTGGAACACCAAACTGGTGAGCTGCCCCATATTTTCATGCATTGTTTTGCTCACAACCACCACCAAAGAAACAACAAAGATGCCCACAGATTCAAAAATGTTATCTCACAGCTCTCTGCAGCTCCCTGATTCCCGACTCTTTGATACAAGCACCTCTGGCGAGGAGAAGCAATGGAGACACCGGATTCCTCTCCCTGCTGTGAGATGCA
>VWZU01008059.1:1641323-1688009 GCA_013397095.1 Sterrhoptilus dennistouni | reverse complement strand
TTTTTTTTGCCCTGTGACTGATTTTCATATGAAAGGCTCTAACTGGAGCAACTCTAACCCAGAGCCCACGCTGGCTAGCTGAGAGCACAACCACGAGACTGACAGTGGTGGTCTACGTGCGTCTGGGTTCCGGGAGGTTCCTTTGATCTCCCCATGCCCCCCGGAATGCACCTCTGTGCAGCTTCAAGGAGAAGAGACGGCTGAACACCCTATCTCCCCAATCTCAACCTCATTTTACCCCCGTTGGTTTGGGCCCTCTCTTGGGAGGTGGGAAATGTGGTTTGGATTCCTCCAGGCTGAAGAAAGCACTGAAGCCAGATTTCTCACTTCATGGGCCAGCGATTTTGCTAACTTGTCTCCTGATTAAAAAAAAAAAAAAAGGTGTGTGCACCCCTGTCTTGGTCCGTGTTTAAAAAGAGTGAGCAAAGCTCAGCTTTGAATGCTTCCAGATGTCTCCCCTCAGGAGTGGGCTCGGCCCTCTGGAACCCAAATGGAGGCAGATATTTCACTTTGCAGACCTGATTCATGTGCTTTAGGATGGGTTGGAGTTTGGGCACACCCTTTGTGCTCAGCATTTCCAAATTGGCTTGCCTTCCGTGGCTTCCGATGCACCGCATGGAGTCTCACCCCGGGGCTGCTCCCTGTTGTGGCAGACTTCCTAGTTTTAAGCCTTCAGGCTTGAGGCTGTAGCAGGACCAGAGAGGAGGTGAAAGGAAAGGCTCCACTCTCTGAGATACCTACCACTCCCAATGCATCAGGCAGGGAGAGCCCAGGGGCCTAATGCTGGGCTTTGGGCTTCTGCTCCAGGGCCAGACACCAAAAAAAGATTAGCACTTAAGTCCTTTGCTTGGATCTGGTGTTTAGGTTTTTAATTTGGGAGAATGCTGCTGTGTACAGTTTCCTCTGACTACCGGGGCTAGATTACTGAAGATATTTAGACTTCTTAAAATGGAGAGGAGAGCTTGGAAAGCTTTCCAAAATCTCATAGATGTAGGCACTCATTCCTTGATCTTCAACAGTACTGAGATCAGCAGCACTTTAGATACCTCATTATCTCTCTGCACTCACCTCTGCAAACTCCACTGGGGGCCTGTGTGGAGCTGAAGGCACACAACTACCTTGTGAATATAATCCTCAGTGTCCCTGGCCACATCTCCTCTGTGCATTTTATATAAAGCCTCAAGTTTACACCTTGTTCAGCCAAATTGTGTTTTGTATCCAAATTTTTTGGGTGTGAACCCTACCATGAGTGAGTGATCTGTATAATGCCAGATATAACCATGTAGGCATCTTGTATGGCCTAGGGGTGACCTCTGTCATCTTGGGCTTCTCTTGAACAGTTTTGGGTCTGCCATCCATGAGAGTAGGTAGGAATTTCTGATACCATGTTGCTTGGCAGTCTCTGTGCAGTGTGAATGTCCATGGCCTGACTATGGGCTTCTTAGTGGCAGAAGACCCTTAAAAAGACATGATTTCTTCAAACATTTCAGCAGTTTCAGTTTGGAGTTGGCCTGTAACTGTATCATAGCTATGCAGGCAAAACACTCTCTGTGTTCCCAGGGCTGTGGCCAAACAGCTGTTGGACCAGTGCTTGTTCTTGGCTGCTGTGTATCTGCTTCTGCATCTGCCAAAACAGAGATGCCCAGAAAGGCATCAGACTTTTGCTTTCCTCCCTGCCCTGGAGTCCCTGCACAGGATCATGTCACTGTTGTTTACAGGGGAGTCAAGCCACACAGATAGAATGTGACTGTGGCAGAGAGAGCTGAGAGATGATGGGCAGGAGGAATCTTGAAGAAATGGTTGAGAGCTGTGAGGGAAGAGAGATGCTGCTAGTGCAATTAGCTAATTAGCATGAGGTTGAATTCTTCCCGCAGACGTTCACAGACACTTCAGTACACCCCTTAAAAAAGATAATTTGTCTAGCAACATCAGAGAGAGTGAAGAGATAGGACCCCTTCCCTAAATCTACATGTGGAAAAGAAAACATGGTATTTCTTGAACCAGTCTTCTCCAGCAGGACACCTGCTGAGTTTTAATGGTGTATCCCATGAAGGAGACCAAATTAGAAATACTATGGACTACAAAGGTGGAGATAAGTAGCTTATGTAGGATGTGACAGAACTAAAAAAAAGGATGCACAGAGTAGGGTTATGTGGCAAAACAGCACACAAAGGAAGAGGTCTTTGCAGCTGGGTTTGGGAATGAAGACTAGGATAGAAATGCATGGTTGGGAGAGCCATTCTTTTCCATTTTTGCATGGCAGATCTCAGTTCCTGAGAGTTATGATCAAAGCAGTGAAGGTCTACTTCACTGCACAAAAATCATCCTTAACAGCAAAGTCTTGTAGTCTTTGGAGAGAGTGAAAATAAAAGTCTTTAATTGTGGGTGACAATAGAGTAAATTACCCCAACTCACCACTGTCTGCAAGTGCACACAAACATCTACTCCTTCAGCAAACATCTATAGCTTAGACTAGAGGTAACTTGGTTTGTACCATGAGAAGTAAGCTAGAGGTACCTCAGGGTTACCTCAGGGTACCTGTGACCTTAAAATAAGCTGAGCTCCAAAAAGTATAAATAATAACAATAATAATAATAATAATAATATTTGCAACTCCCTGGATGCAGCTGGTCTTACGTGTCAGGAATCATCCTTAATAATGGTGTGCATTCATGAAATTATTATCTAATAACAGTGATTTTCCATGCATCTATTAAAGTAGGTAATCACAAACCCCAGAAATCTGAGGTTTTAAAGCCCACCTGGAAAACAGGAACTCCACACTCTTTATCTTTGTAATCACAGCTCCAGAAACAGCACTCTGGGGCTGGATTTTCAAAGAGGAATACTGGCCTCTGGAAAAATAGAATGACTTCTGCAGGATTGATATTTAGGCTGATGTTGTCCCAACCAGGGTATGCTCACAGGGTTGAAATCCACCTGTGGGTGCCATGGGAGTGTATTGAGAGCAAAATTTGGAAAGTAACTTGTATTTTATGTCCTTCTGTTGTGAGAAGGAGATAAGCTAATGCAGCTTTCTGTGACCTGTACGTGTCTTTGAGGTTTCTGGGGTTTGGTGAGCAGGCCCAGTGTTTGGTGGGTGGCCCCAGTTTTCCACAGGTTGCTCAGTAAAGGGAGTTGATAAATGTTTCAGTAACATTCACAATCTGAGTGCCTCAGATTCATTTGATTAACTACTGCTGGCTTTTCTGTAAACATGGTGCTGGCTACTGAATTTATATTTTATACTATTCCTGTCATAGCCAATGACAATAGGCTATGTGGCATGAAGGTGACAACGTGGCACAAAGAGGGGAAAAACTTTTGGGGAAAGTGCTGTGGCAGGTGAATTCTGCACAGTTCCCTGTTGTTTAGTTTCCCCTCTCTCCTCTTCTTTATTCTTTCTTCTTCACCATGGGGAGATGCTCTTCTTCTGAGCTCTGGGTTTGTATTTCAGCCTCCATTCATCTCCCTGAAGAGAATAAACTGCAGTGGGGCTGATTGCAGCAGCAAAACCCATAAAGAGATTCCCCTTCTCCTCCTCTTGTGAGGGCTTTCCTTGCTCAGTCTGTCCCGGGGGGGTTGAATGCCTTCTGCCACCTCACTCTTGAGACATTAAGACCTTGAAATTTGAAAGAGGAGTGGTGTAGTCTGGAGAAAAATGGACCTGTGTTCTAACCCATGCAGCTTGTGATACGCACATTGTCGGGCGATAACAAAGGATTTACATAGGATTTACATTTTTCTTAGGGGACGTTCAGTGGAAAGGGAGCAATCAGTAGGAATGACAGATGAATCCATTTGGCGGCAAAGGCTGCCTCTTTTACACAAATAACAGGCTTTTTCTTAATCTACAATTTGTCACTGTTTATTCGGCAGTGCAAGCCTTTAAATTGCCCTGCGGCATCCTGGGTTTGTGCTTCCTGGGACACACGGGAGGAGTTTGGGGGAGTTAGAGGGCATTTGTGCCTTTGGTATAAACCTAGAAACCTGAATGAGGCTCTCCAGAGTTCAAAGAGTTTTTCTGGATGAGAATATAGGTGGAATGTGATCTGATCTGTCGTGATTCAGTCATGGACACGGTGGGGGAGGAAACAGTCTGGAAACAGACAAGCTGCAGTGGGCAGGTTGGTGTTGGTGCTGCTCGGCACTTGCTGCGCTGAGACTGATGCTGAAGGGGGTTCACAGCTTTTTATTTGTTTTCTCAGGTCCTGTTCAGAGAACTAATGGAAATCTGTCAAGTAATCTGCTGCTCCTGGGAGACAGAGAGAACAAGAGAAGAACTCCAAGCCCACAGCTCCCCATCAACTTTTACCCACCATGTTTAATCTCAGTTTGCTCCCTGGTGATTAGGCTGCCTTCATGCTTGCTTCTTTTTCCTCCTTCAAATACTGTTTCTGCTCCAGGCATTTGCAGTCTCTATTTCTAGAGAGTGCTGATTCAACTTATATCTGTAAAGGAGTATTTGGGAATAGTGATTCCTGTCTTGGAGTTGAGGATAAACTCTGGGAAATCTCCACAATCTTTCCAGAGAGGTGTGTTCCTGCTGAGCACAGTGGATCTGATGCTGTGTAGCTCAGGATGCCTACATTGTTTACCCCTGAGTTGAATCCAAAAAATCTCTACTCAGGTCATGAAATCAATATAAGAAGGATGGCTCTTGTATTTTAATGGCCACTGCTTGGTTTTTGCCTCTCTCTGCTCCCCTGCCAGTTTGATTGTGAAATTCTATTTCGGGGTGTCTCTGGAAGTTGACAAATATTATTCAGTAGATGGTGCCTAATAAATGAACTGAGTTGTGCATCCTTATGGAGGCTGATATTTATTCTGAGCAAGCAACAAGATTCAATGTAGTTCAGGTTGGGTGGCCAAGCATTTAGAAAGCAAGAAATGGAATATTAAGGTTGGGAAGTCATACACTTCATAGAATCATAGAATGGTTTGGCTTGGAAGGAACCTTAGAGATCATCTAACCCTCTACCATGGGTGGGAACACCTTCCACTCCACCAGGCTGATCAAAGCCCCATCCCTATAGATGCATCTGTACAAGATTAGATAAACTTTCTTCCAATTCTTTTTTAATTAGAAAAATTTCAAGGAATGTAGTATATTTCAGAGTAATGAGAAATGAAAATTTCCTTCAGAGCAAAAGTTAATTCTGGAATAAAAATGTCCTTTTAATGAATAAGTTAAGAAGTAACTCAGTTGCAAATGCAGTAGTAACCTCAGTAATTGTCAGTGCCTGCAATGGGCTCCAGACCCTCCTCCTATCCAGTGCCTAGATAGGAGGCACATCAGTCACTGAAGTGGATAGAGTTATATCATGACAGTGGTTAATTGCCTATTTAAAACTAAAAATATCATTGGCTTTGTCAAAAGTTGTATGTGATTAGAAACCATCCATAGAATTGGTAGTAACAGTGCAATGTAGTTCATTGCCACTACAGGGACAATCAAGATATTTTGTTTTCCCTGTTTAAAAACATAAATAAGCCCAGATTTCACCAGGATATTTGTCTCATATAGAAATGCTTACACTCTCCTTTTTTCCAGGACCAGAGGCAGTGGGCACAAACTGAAAGACAGGAGATTCTCTCTCAGCATCAGGAAACCCTTTTTCACTGTGAGGGTGACCAAGGACTGGCACAGGACACCCAGAGAGATTGTGGAGTCTCTTTCCTTGAAGATGTTCAAAAGCAATTGGGGCATGGTCCTGGGCAACTGTGGAAACACTAGATGCTGAGAATTTTGGGCTCTGTCCTGACAGGCACAGAACTTCAGGGAGGCACTGCATTTGACCTGAGGCTTCCAAAAATGAATGATAGCACTGGGATCATGGGGATGTAGTTTGGATAGCATTATGTGATCTCTCAGTGTGAAAAACTTAGATTTGGGATTTTAGTGTATGGTGATATATGGCAGCCAAGATGGAGAACTTTGGGCATGGATTATTTGTCTTTTTTGCACCTTCTTCTTCCTTCTTCTTCACTAACATTGGCGGTTTTCTGTAACTGGGTGAAAGAAGTCTGCATTGAGGGTTTTGGGTGATCACAACTGGATTAGAAGCATAAATAATATAAATGTCAACTGTTTATTGGATGATTGGGACTAAAATAGCCTTGAACAGGCACCATTTTACCTCACTTTCTTGACTTGTTAGAGAGAGCTCACATCTCATGAGTTTGTAATAGATAAGGATAACAAACTTCAGAGTGAGACTTCAAAACCAATGTCTCCTGAGTTTTATTCACTCTGACCTTGGAGCAGGAAAGAGCCAGGAATTCCAACAGGCAACCCACTCCTGCTGCTTGAGCAGGACCAGGTGACCTCCAGAGGTCCCTTCCAACCTCTGTGATTGTCTGTTCAAGGACAGGGCTAAAGCCCTGCTTCCACTCCCTGGTACCCACACCAAGGACCTTTGTCCTTTTGTGTTGGGCCTCCAAAGGGAGTTGGGGTCCAGCTAGGACATCTCACATGTGCATCTGGAGAGCTGCTTTGCAGCTGCTCTTCCTCTGGCTTTGGGCACCTCAGGAAAAGCTGGGGCACTGGGCTGGGAAGTTGGTGGACCTTTGTGAATCAGTGAGTACCTGGGGGCAGAGGAGGGACTTAATAGTGCCACCTGAAACTTCCTTGGACTCCTTCTTAAAACTGCACCTGGAAAAGATCGACCTGGAAATGATGGTCCATTTTTTCTAGCATTACTTTTTTGGTCATTGGTGAAGTTTCCTGATATTCCTTGGACATTTTAGGTTAAATCTCCTGGCAATTCCATTCCAGAAGGCCTTTTTTTGAGTAACCAAAAGCTGGAGGAGAAATAAGAGTAAGATACATCTTCTCCATGAGAGATTGCTCAGCTTTTGTGCAGGAAGTGGGAAACTCAACTTCAGTATTTCTTTTTTCTTAGAGTGCCTATACTGTTGGGTGAGAATAAGAATCTATTTCACCTCTTCTGTCTAAAAACTCTTATTTCATGTGAATATGCAGTCACAGAAAACCCACAGACGAAGTGCTAACCGGCACCCTCAGGAATTAGTCCACTTGCTTTATGCATTGAAAAATATTAAATAATTTTGAGATTGGAAGCGATCCAAGGGGAAGAATGAAAGGCAGCAAGCTCCCATAGCACTCCCCAGGGAGATGAGTGGGATATTTTGGTGAGGAGGCAGCTGAATCAGGAAGAAAGTTGATTTGAGCAGATGTTTCCCAACCAGCTGCTGAGTGGTCTAGCCTCTGGGCTGGAGGGTATCTGAGGGCAGCGGGATCTGGAAGGTTCTGGAGCCCTTCCACCTGGCAGACAATAATTCAGAGCTCACACAAAGAGAGCCAGGGTGAGTCACTAGTCTGCTGATTAGGCTGCTCTCCTGGGAGGGAGGCACCTGGATCCCAGACCCAGGTAAGGGCTGCAAAATGGAACAGCATCAACTGGAAGGGATTGGAAATTCTTAGTGCTGGAGGCTCTTCATGAGTGGAGGCTCTTCATGAGTGGGAGACATGAGTTTGAATCCACTTGGAGAGGGTAGAGAATTTAATGCAGGTCTCCTAAAACCTAAAGAAAGGTTCTACCTTATAGTTATGGGAATGGGATGGCTCTTCTTCAGCCATTGGGTATTGACATTGGACTTTGTTTTCTTAAAAATGATGGGTTTTGATTCTGCGGAGTCCAACTTTCTGTGGGACTCTTTTTTTTTTAAATTAAAAAAAACCCAAACCAACCAAACAAAAAACAACAACAACAACAACAACAACAACAACAACAAAAAACCAAACAAACAAACAAACAAAAAAACAACTAACAAAACCAAAAACAAAACAACAAAAACCTCCTGATATAAGGCTTTTTACCTGCAGAATAGATAATTATTCAGACTCCCCTTTCTGACAATATCCTACCATGTCTGGAAAGTGCCAAGAACGTGCTTGCATGTGCAGAAGAAGACTTGGTCTCTGGAAATGGTCTGATGGACTGTGAGTTAGAGTTGGCCACAGAAAAGTTTGATAGGTCTGGCAGAACTTGTGGCTATGAAAAGAGAATGAGTAATTTTTATATCTTGGGAAAGTCTCCAAAATTTTGTCTTGAATGGATATGTTAGTGGTAAGCAGTAGAAATTTGGAGTCTTAGGGGTAGATTTACACAATGTAAATGTAGATTTATATTTACACCAGATTAACAGTGAAGATGATTCAACTCAAACCCAGAGTGTTATGCTGAATTGACTCTTCCACAAAACAGATAAGAAAAATGGCCAAAATTATTTATTTGTGTCAGTTGTATAAAACGTGTAAAGGGGAGTCTCCCTGCCTTTACCAGAAGTGATCTGAAAGATCCTATCTGGTCTACCTCTGTCAGCTTGGCATCTTTTCAGTAGTCAGTGGTTGCACAAAACTGGCCAATTTTTCCATATATAGGGTTGCTAGATTACCCTTTCTGGTTTGGTTTTATTACCCCCTTGGAGCAATGATCTCACCCATCTGTGTTGTGTTGCTCTTCGGGAGTGGCAGGGGTGGAGTGGGGTGGGATGAGCAAAGCCCTGAGCTTTTTCCAGAGTTCCCTGAATATGCAGAACATTTCATTGTCTTCTCTAACACGCCCTCACCTTTCACACAGACTGGAATTTGACACACTGGGTTAGAGAAAAAAAAGCAGGGGGGGAAAAAAAGCAAAAGAAAAAAAGCACAACACAAGAAAAAACCCAACAAACAAGATCTTATCGTGCAAAATATCCATCCACCCTCCTGATTAAAAAAAAAAAAAAGCCTCAGGTTAGGAAAATAAAAAAATGACTCTAATGAACACTCAAAATTAATATGCAAATACATCCATGGTTCCTGGCAGAGATGGAAAGATGGAACATATCCCTCTTCTAAAGAGGCAGTTTTCACACTTCTTGCAAAAGGGAAGTTTTATCCAATTGTTGTTGTTGCTGCATTGTCTTGAGAAGGTTTTCTTTTCTGTTGAGGAAAGCTCTCCTTCTTCCCTCACCCCACCCCATACTCCGCATTCATTTCACCAGGTGGCATGACGAAACCCTCCAGATCAAGGCAGGTTTCATCAACAAGGCTTCATGCCATGCCACCCATAATTCATCCCAGCCTGCTGTGGCTTTCTCCCAACAAGCAGCACCTCTTGCAAAACCAGCCCCTGTCTCACACTCCTTCCTAACTCGTGTTCCTGAGCACCAACAATAGGAGAGCATGAATCACTAACAGAGCGTACAGACCTTCGCTCCACTCCGGCCAGTTTGTGTCATTGCCTTAATGTTAATTACACACCATAATGTGTGCATTTAATTTCCGTGGTGTTTCAATTAAATTAATCAGGCAATTAAAATTAATTAAAATTACAGAAATCACCTGCAGAAGTGCTTGAAACGTGGGGGAGGGGAAGGGAGGGGTTGGGAGGGAGCTGGGAACGTAGATGGCTGTGTTTTCACAGACCTTCCTTCCCTTGATTAATTTTGGGCATAGACTCTTTCAGAGCAGGTTATTTAAGGATTTAAAGAGTGTTCCAAGGCCCATTGAAGCCAATGGAAATCTTTCTATTGGCAGTGATAGGCTTGGGACCAGGCCACTAGCCTCAAGTGCTCAGGATGGAGATTCAAGGGGTAGGTGATGAAAGTCCTGATGCTGAGCAGATATTCCTCAACACCTTCAGGGAACAAGGCCAAAGGCCTTGAAGTACCAAATCAGGGTCAGATTTTGAAAGGCTGACGATGATGTCCGTGGGAGTTAAGCGCATCAGTCCTTCCAAGGATCTGGGCTGGAGAGGTAATCTAAGAAATTTAAACATGTTTGAAGTGCCAAAGGATTCTTAAAATGTGACAAAATGTATCCTACCCTGAGGTCTCACAGATTTCTGCAGTCAGTAAAAGAGGGTCCTAATTTCACAAAGGTGCTTCATTACTCCCAAATTCTTGAGCGAGTTACAAAGCCTGTCCAGCAGTTTCCCCTTTATTAGACATGGATTAGTGCATTCAATTGCCTCCCAGAGGGGCTGTATCCTGCTCTGTGGAAGAGTTTGAAGACATCATGTCAACCTGGACAGTTCTCTTACTGCTTATGTCTGTTTTACTAAGCAGGCACAGCCCCAAGCTCATCTTTTAGCCAACCCGTAACATTTTTTGCCAGCATGGAAGGTTCAGCACTTTTAGCTTTGAACAACCACTTCCTCCGCAACATCCTACCAGTCAACCCCTGCCCAACTAGTTCCTGTGTCTGGGAGACAGGTTGGTTCCTTCCGTGCTTTCCTGGAAAGACTTTGCCTGGCACACTCCTGTCTTAGCCTGTGAGTCACCCATCCTTCGTTCCCATTCTTCACCCCACAGTTGGGGATGTTTATACCACAGTCACTGAAGTTCATGCAGGTATCCCCAAGCTGCCTTTAAATTAATTTGCTGGAGTGCCATCGTCAGGATTGCTGCAGTTTCAGAGAACACTGTGTGGGCTGAAAAACCAGGGGATGAAGCAAAGTAAATGCTCATAATTAGGATGAGTTGCTCTGTGTTGCGCTGGCCACCAGAACCTGAGCTGGCTGTTAAAAGACATTACTGCTTTTTTTTGCACATTATTATTTCACTCACACTACCAGATAATCCCTCAGAGTTCCATAGGCAATTACCCATGCTTCTTGTGTCCAAGAGGGAGTAAAACCTTATCACCTCTGCCCCAATGGAACCTGCTTTGCCTCCATGCTCGTGAGCCACCTTTTTCTCTCCAGTTGTTTAGATGATTAACATAATTAAGTTATGCACACAGCAAATGTTTAAGGCTTCTAGTTAGACTGAAGTTTACTTCCAGCTTCAGATCTGAAAGATTTAAGCACGCCAAAACTCGTTATTTTTTTCCAACTGTATCAGTTGATATTTTCTCTTTCTGTAAACAATGCATCTTTTATGCTCTCAGGTGATTAGGTCACAATATTCCCATTATTATTAACCACTTCAGTATAGTTTTCTGCTGTCTTTGTTCTTTCCCAATTCACAGCAAATTGTATTGTCCACTTATACAGAATATTTTCCCATCTTTTCATTTTTTGGATCTATATCGTTACTTTGTGTCTTATATCTGTCTTTCTGCACTCCCTTTTCAAACAAACAAATAAATAAGTTAAAAAATAAGAAATAGAAGAAACAATAATGAGAATATGGGAAGAGAAGGAAAAATCCAAGCCAAGAACAAAAAAACTTGATTTTCAAAATTAAAAATTTTAAATGGATAGTACTTTACTGCCAAAGAGCCCAACAATTTAATTAAAAATCTGATGAACACTTGTCCTTTCCTCCAAAATTTTCTAAGTGATGAAACATCCTTCTCTCACTTTATTAATCCTCCTCCATCTGAATACTTTGACACAACTTCTTGTGTGGCCTTTGGCAAGTCACTTCACCTCAGTTTCCTCATCTATAAAATGGCTGTTAATCCCCATATAGTATCACCCACGCAAATTTCCAAGGCTTATGCTCCAACAGGGCTTTGAAGATAAGTCAGCAAAGTTTCAAAAGGACCTAAGAGATTTAGGAGTGAAAGTTTCATTAGCTTTCCATCAGATTTGTATTCTTATATCTCCAAGAGCCTTTTGAAAGTCTGCAGAATTGCAAGACTTTACTCATCAGAGTCATATTCCTTGTTCTCCTCAAGGAAAGCAATTGCTCCAGGCTAGTTTTGGCAGAAGAGCTTGTTCCTCAAAAGAAGCAAGGTGAGTCTTGGTACTCTTCAGTTTCTTCCCCAGTTTCAGATATGAAACCTTGGATGCATGCTCCAACCATTTCGGGCAAAGCGATATCTCTCACTCCTTATATCGGTAGACCTTCTTGGCTTGTTTTGGCTGAAAGAAGTGAGGGAAGGTGCATATCTCCAGCTTTGAGCTGGATTTGAGATAGAAACCTTCAGCTGGGAGGCAGTGGTGAACTCCTTTGCGTGGTGTGGGGGTGTTCATCTCCTCAGTCAGCACCACTGCTCCTTGAAGAAGGAATAATGTGATTTTCTCTGTGCGCGCATTGTGATGGAGAGGCCTGCAAGGTACCTGTAGAAATTTCCGTTCCATCTTTCCCAACAGGTACCCTGTTAGTCTTGGACATTGGCTAAAGAAGAGTTATGAGATTTTTCTATTTAGAGAAGGATGATCTTACTGCTCCATACATCCAGAGAATGGAAATCCCCTGCCTTTTTTTTTTTTNNNCTGCCCCCTACAACCCAGAAAAGGAAAACCCCCTCCTTTTTTTTTTTTTTTTTTTTTTTTTCCCTCTAAAAGAACAACAGCATTAAAAATAATAAAAAAAAACCTCACAGGTCAAAATTGCCAAGGAGAAACAATTAAAAAAAAATTCCAACATTACCCTTTTTATGCCTTTTTTGCTTTTAAATTTCCCATCCCAAGTTCCACTTTCTTGCCATTCTCAAATACTATAAAAAGGGAAAGAAAAAGAAACTGTTTAACCAAAAAAAGCCCTGTAAATACCAGTGGCTAGGTGGCTTTGGTTTGTTCAGCTTCAGTGGCTAAACCACTATTCTGAAAACACTGGGAAATAATGTTACTTTTCTTGGTGGGACTTTCCTTATCAAAATGAAAAAGTACCTTATGAAACAAGAAATATTTTCTTTTGCCATAAATGAAATATTTAGTTTTGATTTTTATTTCATTGACATACTTAATTCAACTGACTTTGAAAATGAACGATGATTTGAAAAAGGGGACCTGGAAGGTTTTTTTTCCTAAATTTTAGGGTAAGTTGACTTTTTTTATCCCTAAACTGTTATACTTGACATATTTGCAGCTGATTTTGATCAACTAGACATGACATTTTGGTTAAAATAAACCTTTCTGCAAAAAAACTCAACAAACCACTGAATTTGAGAAAGGAGTCCTTAGGAAAAACCAGTAAATATCATAATAATAGTAAAAAAATGTTAGTTGCTCTTATTCACAGCACGAAGTTCTGAAGTGGACAAGCAATTAACAATAGATCCTTCCAATCTGAATTACTCTTTGACTCTGTGATTATCAAAGTATCTGTCTTTGTATATCATCCCTAAAATTCAGCACCTTCCAGTTTAATACATTCTGTCTTTAACATTATGTTTTTCTTCAATTTCCCAGGGATGGAACAAATTCAGAAGCAGGTCACGGTGAAATTTTCTGGCTGAGTAGGCAACCAAGTCTACGAGACTCAAGTCTCAACACATCATCACACTGTAGGTTTCCCATTTTCTCTTTAGTTGTACAAAATATACTAAATGTCAAGTGCTCAAGAAATATCTCTAAAACATTTGTGTGGAAAAGTCTGGACAAAACTGGACCTCTGATGGATCTCTTGGGAGATTTTGAGTTTTCATTTTAAAATTTCTTCAGCTAGAGTGGAGTGCATTGGCCTAGTAGTTATGTTTCTTCAGGGTCATTGATAGTGTCCATACCTGCTGTGAACAGCAATTGGGAAAGACAGGGAACCCAAAAAACCCCAGGAGAATTTGTGATGGAAGGTTCTTGGTATGCAGCAGAGTTTCTTTTCACCTCTGGAATTGCAAGCTACATACTAATTAGAGCTGTTAATTAAATACATTTTGTTAAACCATGTTGCATCAAAGGTGAAGCATTTTGTTGAGAAGTTTTGTTGACACATTTCTCGGAGAGATTTTTGAGGGTCAGGACTAGTCAAAGACAGTATTCCAGGAGAAGCAGAGTCTCAGGTTTCTGTTGCATGGATAGTACAAAGTATCATTAAAATTCCAGTGTCATTTACTTTGACAGAATATTTGAAAAGCTTTTTATTTTCCTCTCTTTTTATTCCCTGCAACGTGGAAGGGAAACAAAATTCAAACCTCAAAAAGAATGGTAAAACAGAATTTCTGTCCTGTGGACTATTCCTGTAGTAAGAAAGCCAACAGACTTCTCATGCAGTGTCCCGTTCCTCCCTATGGAAGCACAGCAATTCATTTATGCAGCTTTACCAAGTGTCCAAAGTGCTTCATGCATTGCTAACAATTATGGGCACATCTTGGTGGTCATATTGAATTCAATGGCAACTTTCCAACAGATTTTATCAGGAACAGAATTCATCCCTATATGCTTTAATTGTACAACTCAGTCTCTGTTATTGCTTAAGACTCCCCAGTCCGTGCCAGCATGTGAAATTATGATGAAGTTTTATGTTAGCGGCTGCTGCTAACTGTTCTTAATTATTTGATAGTCATCTGAGGCCTGAATTTCATAGATGTGCAGCTCCTCTTATTCATATTCTAATCAGTGGTAACTTGGATACTTTGTCCATCTGCAAATCAGACCTTTGAAGGGCAATCCCAATCCTATTGTCTCTAATGGATGCAGGTCATACCTCCAAGGCTAAATCTCATTTTCAGTTAACAAATAAAATACGGCTGGGTAAAACCCATAAAAAGTCTCATTTTTGGGGAAATTATGAGATTTTTTTTGGTAGGGGGAGTGGGGAGAAGAATCTCAAATGCAGGGAAAAAAATCAGGGAATTTTTTGTAAAGCTAATATTCTGATACAGCAGCATTGAGCACAGCCTGGATGACAATGCATGATGGAGAATTGAGTGGACAGCAGAAACCCCTGATGTTCCCCACTGCTGGGAAACACACACATGGGATATCTACCCTTGAAATTTTCACAGTTTCTCATCACTGTGCTGATAAAAATGCTGGTTACAGGTCCAAATTTGTTACCTTTGTTTTAGGGAGTCCATAGGGAACGCTTGACTTAAGTTAGGATACAACATAAGGCACCTGAAAACACTATTTTTAAAGGCATTTCTGTGCTTAATCTCCATTTCTCTAGTAGCAGACTTCCAGGTCCTCTTTTTTCTCCTTCCCTTTTGGGGAAAGATATGCATCTACGTCAGTGGGGTCACAAAAGGTGGGTCCTCCCAGGGTTGTACAATTGTGGCCAAGGGCAAGGCTGGATGAGTCCTTGGCACCATTGGATTTACCAAACCTTTCTCATCAAGTTCAAGTATCAGGATTTTCTCTCAATGGGAGCAGAGATTAATCTTGGTTCAAGCTGCCCTGCTGAAGAGGTGCAGTGGCTGACCTGACAAATTGGAGAATATCTTAGTCTCTTCCCACTCAGAAATCACTCACGTAATTGGACCTTGCATCTAGACTAACACGCTGCCTCGCCTCAGCTTAATTGGAAAAGAAAAAGCAGTCTCTGTATGCTAGAGGCACAATGGTTTCAAAAGTCTAGAGTGGAATACAGGCATTTTTACCTTTGGGCATCCGAATGGGGGCATCTAAAATTCAGTCAGTCAATACTGAGAAGTGTCTGGAAACCAGCCCTTAGAAATGCCAGAAGAAAGCTCCTAAATTTTGGAACCCTTCTATCAAAAATCATTTCTTGCTGGGTAGTTTTGGAAAAGCTCACATATTATCCCCACTGCCAAATGTTCTCTGAAGGTTTGTATGACCATAAATACCCTTTGCATTTGGGGTCAGTCACAAAACTACTCCCAAGCTGACACCTTACCTACCACATTCCAACCCTGGTGGAAATACTGACTTTGAAATGGAAAAGTTTAAGTCAGAAATGTTGACACAACCCTAAACTGGAGTAATGTTGGTGTCAGGGAGGACTGTGATGTAGGAGTTCTTTAAATCGGTCCCTCTTCTAATCTTTGGGAAAGGGCTGTAGAACAGATAAGTTTTCTATATCAAGTTTCATTCATTGAAAGGATTTGGGAGATAAAAGTCATAAACCATGGAAGCACAAACACAATGTGGGTGAAAGGGTTAAAGGACTGAAGAAGACACAGTAATTCTCACAAATGAGGACCAGATGTTTTTGAATTTTACAAAACACTCAGTCTCTTCCACCCCTACTCACCTCTCTCATACTGTGGATTATTCAGTTGAGATCAATGAGACATTACTGAGGAGGTGGTTTCTTTTCCATAGTTTCTCCTGTTCTTATGAAAAAATACAAGGCAGGGGGGAAATAATCAGGGTACCTTAATAATAGCAAGAGCAGTTCTCACCTGGTCTAAGTTGGCAGAGCTCCTCAGAAGAGCTCTGACTTACAGCAGATGGGATTTGTCCATCAGTGTGACTGCCTATACCCAGTGATATCATAAAAGCCTTTACAGACTATGTCATGTTGCTCAATAGTCTGTCTACTCAAGGCTGTGCTATGTCAAATGCTGTGTTGAAAGGTGTGCCAGTGCAGAATCAGACCTGCTGCAAATGTGGGAGTTCTGAAATCCCAGGGGGAAAGAGCTGCACACCTAAGAATGAGAAAAGATGTGGCAATAGCATTGGTCAGTGCAATATAAATTGGTAAAGATCTTCAGTTATTAGGAAAAAAAAATGAGGGATTATGTGGAACTGAATGACTGCTAGGCAGAAGCAAAATCCATCTAATTTATTGTTTCATCTCACATTAAAATCAGCCAAAAAAAAAAAGAAGGATGGAGAGGAAACAGGAGCTGGGTTGCAGTTTGCCTACAACAGATAGGTCACATCAGACCTGTTCAGTCCAGTCTGATTCCTTCCCTGTCATGACTCACTTCTACATACTCATGAAGGGGTGCTGAATTTGGCAGGCAAAGCACAGTCACATCACATTGGGTAAATCCAGTTGGCTCAGTTTAATCTGCATCCAAAAATATTGTCTGTGTGATGAAAGGGACGGGCTGAGAAGCGGAGGGACATTTCAGTGCCCAAAATGATTGCACCCATCACCATTATCTTGAGCATCTCAATTCATCCTTTTTGTCCACTGCCCATTGTGGACTGATGGCCTCTTTTCCTAGGGGCAGGGAATTCTAGCAGCAGCAAAGAGACAGATTAAGTGAGGTTATGCCTCTTGTATTCAGACACTGAGCACTTTGGGGAGCAGTGTGGCTGCTGGATGCTTCCCACAACAGTCACTTGGAGCAGCATGGCAGTGAAGGTGTGGGGAAACTGGCCAAGAAAAAGCTGGGTTGCATTGACTGAAGCTGCCCCTCTGGCTGAGAGATTTGTTTTAAACAATGTGAGCTAGTCCCAAAAAGGTGACATGGAGATGACAGCATGATAGCAAATCCAGAGCATTATTCTGGTCTAGGATGGAGTTTACCTTGGGGTGCTCACTCAGTCCTGTGACACACAGCTTTTCCTATGGGACAGGTTTTTCAGGGAATGTCCATTTGTCCGTCTTCTTTCTTCAAGGGCAACAGTAAGGTGACTTCAGAAAAAGAGCACTTAAGCCAGAGCTGGTAGATTCTGAAAATAATTGTGTCTTTACAACTTAGCTAAATAACTATTATTTTATACTTATGATTTAATTATTGCATTTTTACAATTTACTATCTACCTAGATGAGTTGGTATCTGGGTGTGTTTTATCTTCCTTCATTTCCTTTTTCCCTGCTAACCAAAGTATTTTTATTTTGTTTTGTTATACCTTAGGAAGATACATCACAGATGCTGCCCTGCCACTGAATACATCTTTAACTGATGTATATTTAATATTCTTTTTCTAAACTCTCCTGATTTACTGACTCTTTTTATCCCCTGTGATAATAACTAGTCAATGTATTACCTTGAGATTTTCCTTCCAAAGTTTTCTCGTTCCCTTTACATGAACCTAAATATAGGTTGGCCAATGGCCAAGTAATTTTCCATATCAGCAACCTCTCTGCTTGCATGCAGTCAGGAGAGATGTGCCTCTTGTAAAGTCTGCTTTTCTCTAAAATCCAGAGTTCTTGTACTCTGAAAAATCCCCAAACTTTCTATTTAAAATTAGCTGGTGAACCACGTGCTGACTTCCTTTTTTTCATTTCATTATTTTCATGCACCTTTGTTCAGATTTCCCCACCTCTACTTAATACCACTTAATACCAAAGTAATATTTTTTTTTCTAAAATTGCTCTCAGTGAACTCAATGATAAATTCATGATGTCAGGTATCACAAAAATGAAAGGTGGCAAAATTTCATTCCAATTGATAGGAATTTTCCCACCACCTTTGACACTACTCTTGGAAGCTGTTGAATATGGATTGGTGAGCTAAAATTAATGGATGATTTTGTTGTAGTGGTCCATGATAATGAAAAAAACCTCTTGAAATCAGCAGTTATTACTTGCACCACCTTATTTAATTCTTTACAAATTAAATGAATCCCACCCCCCCCAACCAGGAAAAAAAAAAAAGTTGTAAGCAAAGTTTGGTGGTGGAAGGAAGAGGATATTCAAAGGATTAAAGTAAATCTCTTAGGATGACATGGTTGAAATGGTTCTGTGTGCTCCGTTGTAGGTAATTCTTGAGCATGCACAGCAATAAAAGGAGGCAGAGAGCAGCAGTGGAAATCTAGTTGAAAACAAGTGCAGTAGGAAGGGACTTTTGGCACATAATAGCATGAAAAGGTCATGCCAGTGTGTGTGTGGGTGGTGGAAGACACCACAGAGAGCAGCACCCTCACAAAGCTATAGGGGTGATATTTATCACCAACCTCTGTAAATACCAAAACAAAGGCACAAAAGGAGACAAAGGGGATTGACTCTTTCAGAAGATAAGATGAGGTGCAGAACAGGGAGAGGAAAAGGGACCAAGCATGGAGGTGGGAGTTACAAGGAACAAATAAACTTCTTCAGTGAAGGGACATTAAGGACCTCTGGTGGCATGGTCACGATGACAGATGGAGGCTATATAGGGTAGGTCTTTGTCAAGGAAAAAAAATCTGTTTCCTCAGGAATATAGAATTGTATTTCTCTGGATTTTAAATACACCATGTTAAAATATCTGTAATGTATGGGGTGAAATAGTCCTTAGCCTCATCTTACAGAAGACCCTTCAGCTGTAACTAACCTACTGTGAAGGGACAGATACGCTTTTATCACTGCTGAATGAGTGGTGGAGACCATAATACCCTAAAATGCAAGGCTCAATATAGATAAAACTCAGGCCCAGCAAATCCAAGGGTTTTCTCTGCATCTTTTCATTCTAAACAGTGACTGTCTTCCTCAAGGCATCATAAATAGACATTTCCAGCAAAGACCAAGTTCCCTAACTAACATGAACTGGGAAAGTTCCAAAGCCTTCTATGGAGTTTCCAGCCATATAGCCCAGCAGAGACTGGAGTTTTCTGAGTCCAAAGCGTAAATGGAAAGCAAGATCTGTGGCTATTGCAGAGGAAATGATATTAATAAAAATATTTCAGAAAATTCTGGATTCTTTCCAGTCAGACGGATATTTTTATTATGTTTAAATACTCACGTCAGGGTCTCATTTACTGCAGACTTTTAGGAGAGCAAAGGACATTCCTGAATGTCATGTTCCATATTTTTCCATTCTGTCTCAGACACATTTGATTTCATTTCATCAAGGGAGACACTATTCTCCATAAAAGTTAATCTACTGTCACTTTTTACAGTGCTGCTTTTCCTTTATAATAGCAATAAAAGTATCTACCTCTTCTTTAGAGAATCTCATGAGTCAGTGTGAAAGAATACCTGGAGGAACAGCAAGGCAACTCCATTTGGCAGATAGGGCACCGAGGCAGAGGGAATGATCACCCAACAGTCAATCCCTGAAGCAGAGCTGGGTGCAGAATCCAAACCTCCAAAATCTCAGAGCAATGAGCAAGACTCACCTGAGCTCCAAGACAAGAGAAGCATAGATTTGCATAAATTTTGACTCAAAGTGTGTGTTTTGGACAGAAGCTGCTTTAGGCTATTAATTCTCTCTGATAGTTGAGGGAACTGTTGGATTTTTAGAGTCCCCCTGCTAAACCAATATAGTGCATTTTATACATATTTACATGTGCTTTTTAGGCTTGATGGGTCACTAGAGATTCCTAAACTTAGACTGAGCAGCTGTTTGTTTCTCTCCTCATATGGTGAATGTCATCTTCATGACAGGGTACCTGAGGGAAGAGGGTGCCCTGTGATGTGACCTGATGAATTGATGGGTCCTTTTTTGATTTGACCCCCTTCCACCTCACAAAACATAATGCAGAAACTCTGCTTATAGAACAATATGAAGTCAACAGATAAAAAGCTCTCCATACAAATATTTAAACTGTGTGGATTCCAATACCCCAAGGTATCATGTATTCCAACTTCAAGAACATTTTCAAATGTAGCTGAACCAAACAGAAGAAATTACTCCCATTGTATGGGAAATTCCAACATTTCAGAATTTGTTTTGGTAATTGGAGGTTGTGATATTTCATGGACTGGAAAGACAATCTGTTTTAAAGGAAACATAGAAACACACTAATCAAAAGGGAGGTCATTAGTCTGAACAATTTGGCACAGGTGGGGACTCAGCTGGCCTGAGGTATACAGTCCTGACCACCACACTTAAAAAAAAAAAAAGAAAAAAAAAAGTAATAAACCATTTGGAAAATATCCAGAGGAGAGTAACATGAAGGAAAAGAGGTTTAAGAAAACATGACCTATAATGAAAAGTTGAAGGAATTGGGTTTGTTTAGTCTAGGAAAGCAGTGAAGGAAGGGAGGCACGTTACGAGTCTTCAAATATATAATAAGGTTTTTAAAAGAGGACAGTGATCAATTGTTCTCTGTGTCCACTGCTGGTAGGACAAGAGGGAATGGGCTTAATTTCCAATGGGAAGAGTTTTAGGTTAGTTATAAAAAAATCCTCCTAACTCCAGGGGAGATGAAAAACACAATTTTAATGGGATAAATAATCATTACCACTCGAGCTTTTCCAAAGCAAGTTAGACACATATCTGTCAAGGATGATCTAGAAATATTTGTTGTTATGTCAGAGCAAAGAGTTGGGGTGGAAGCCCTCATGAAATATTTGCCTCTTTACTCTCCCATTCCACTGTGAAGTGTTTTGGCTTGGTAATGCCCACACATAGTCATAGAAATAACAGAGAACATGAAACATCTTGCACTGTTGTTCACCATCATTCTAATTGATGAAGACTACTTGCAAAATGTTAATATTGAAAGTCAAAACAAGGAAAAAAAAATAAAATAAAGGAAAAAAAACCCCAACCCAAACAAATAAAAGAAAGAAGGTCAAACTTCTCAAATCTTGAGGTCTTCTTAAAACATTGTCAATAAGAATATTAACACAGTCAACTAGCTCCCAAGAAACATCTTGATTTTGAGAAATCAGGTTGTTCTCATAGAAAAATTTATAATCCAAATAATATTAACAAATGCTGCTGCATCAGGAGGGCTGATTGTCCTTTAAAACCTCAGTGGATTTTACTCCAAGTGTATACAGAGAATATTTTTAGCAAAAATCTTCACTTCCACCATGGTGGATTTGGAATGGGAAATTGTATTTATAATACAGTGCTTTTTTTTTTTTCCCAGAACTTTCAAAGGGCAGATTTTGCAGAGGAGTGGACATGATGAGGAGAGTTTTACCTCACTGCTGTTGGAGTTTCAAAGCTGAAGATAATGAAAGCTTGGTAGCAGCTGAAGGAAGATGAGCAGCTGTGGGGAACCAAGGGAGTTACCATCTCTCTAAGTGGGACTTAATGTGTTCCGGCTGATGCAGCCTCTGATAATTTCTGTATGCTTGGAAGTGAAGAAAAAACAAAGACTAAAAGTTGCAGAGAATAAAGACCTAATTACCTCTGTCTTCTAAGTCTCGCTGCAAGTTGCATGGAAATTCCTTTTGGGTCAGAGAAGTGCAATTACTCAGTAATCTGTGGAGAGATGTCATCCTATAATCACCTGATGTTTGTTTAACAGCAATTCTCATTAATTTCCCCTTAATTAAGAAGCAGTTACATTGTATCTGGAGCCCTGTGATTGTTATTGACACTTTCTGAGAACTGCTCTAGGTTGTGGAAGTGGATGGGCCCCTATGAAAATCATTAATGTTGGCCTGGGGATGTTGGAAGTGAAAGACAGATCTGATGGACCAAGGGTTCCCATATGCTTTGGGATTCTCAGATTTTTGTTAAAATGAGGCTTTATTTTATTGATATTACAGCAATTTCCTGGAAATTACCTTGACCCAGTACAATTTCAGACTCTCTGTTGTGTGACAACTTTGAGGTTGTGTTTTTAAGGGGGCGTCTGACTGTTAAGGGGATCTGAGTTAGATGGCACCTCACTCATCTTTGGAAATGGGCAGTATGGGATTGCTACAGCCCAACACTGAGTCCTGACCCTTCTGTGTGCTGATGTTTTTGCACAAATCTGTGGGGAAGCCCTGAGTGGTGCACAAGATGTTTGAGCAACTCATTGAGGATGGAGCACCAGACCTGTGCTGTGCCAGTGACATCATTGCAGGTGACTGGGTCAAGTGACACCCCATGGGCACTGCACACAGATAATGGGAAGTTCAATTGCAAGAGAAGGTGGTGAGAAAGGACTGGATGGGAGAATGCATAGTGAAGAAATATTTTTTTTTTATCAAAACCTTTAAGGAGACATTAACTAAAACTTGGAGCTCCTGCCATGTTCTGCCCAAGAACTGCAGCAACAGCACTGAGATGGACACACACACGTTATGTAAAGATCCTTCTGGGGAAACTGTTTTTCTTCTTTTGACTCCAGTAAAAAAGCCCTGAGTGTGGCTGAATGTTGGATGTATAACCCCCAAAGCAAATAATTCATGATGAATGCCCAATCCCATCTTAATTCATTCAGTGTTGTCTCTGTACGGCAGGATGTCTAGAGGCCAAACACTGTTCCCATAATGTTGGTGCAATCCCATTGATACATTGATTTCAGGAGGTCACACCAGATTATCATAATGGCTCCTTCGGGCCACAAAAATCTATGAATACGAAAGCATGGGAGAACAACTTCAGGAGAATGTAGAAAACTTAACTTTGTATTTTTGTGTAGAGGAGAGAAGGGAGTTATGAGGCACTTTTGAACATGAATGTGAACACTTTTCAGGTTGGTACATGTTGAAAGCTGCTACTATTTGATGGCTCTAGGGTAGTTTATGTGAGACCAGCTGGAGGTCTCTGCACAGTTCCTTGGAGCTGAAAGTCTAGTGAAGTCAAAAGAGAGGCTTTATTGACTTCAAAAACTCTCAAATCTGGTCCTCAGTGGATAAATATCCACCACAACATCAAACTGTCCGTTCTATGATGCCTCCTACATTCATTTTAACCCTCACCTTTTCTCCCTGCCAACATAACCCAGCTTTATCTGAATACTCACTTTGAAACACAGGGAGAAACAATGACACCCTTTTAAAAACTGCCTTTCGAATGGGCACCAGAGTAATAAAAGATTGACAGTCTCTAAAATCAAATGTTTCAGGGAGAACTGATTGAATTTCCTCCATAAAACTCTCTTAAATACCCACATCCCTTCCCCAGGGACAAATTTTCCATAAACAGGCAACATTCTTTTGTTGTTGTTGTTGTATTTTTAACAGTCGTGCACAGTATCTTGTCAAGATGTCATCAATACAATTGCTTTGACATTTTTAGTGCAGCATTTGGAAGGCAGGTTGGGTTTTTCAGTCTGGCAAGCCAATATAAGTCAGTCTCTGATACTTAATTTCTCTATGAGATCCTTCACTTCTATTATAAACAGATCCAGCAGTTGAGAGATAAATTTCTTGGTAACAGTTTGGACTTTTTTATGAACCACCTGCAAGTTTTCTGCAAACAACATGTTTTATGGGAGCTCAAGGCAATGTTCACCCATCAAGACCTGACAGTAAGAAGTGGATGAATGAGGCCTTATCTCAGCCACACATGTAACCTTCTGTGTCCCCTGGCTTGACCTCCCTCTGCACTCATTTATGAAAATGATTCATCTTTAAAGACCTTCCTCGCTCTGCCTGGAGGCTGTAGATCTTTCTGCACTGGACTTGTGCAGGCTGAGGTTATAAACTTCGGCATGGAAGGCACACAGAGGGCCTTAATTTTGAACATTAGGGGAGAAAAAAAAAGTGTACACTCTGTACACACTTAAAGAGGCAGGTTAAAACACAGACAGTTTAAAAAATCCCAGTTTGGGAATACTGAGAATTTTAATAAGTGGGTGGCTGGAAAAGTGGGTCTCTTATTAAGGTCATGATAGATTTTTATTAATGATCAAACAATTTTAAAAGCTATTTGTTGTGATTATTTTTGCTTCCTACTTTATGTGTGGATTTTGGGTTTTGGGTTTTTTTTTTTTTTTTGGTTTCTTTTTCCCCCTATGGACAATAAGGAATATAAAATAATGCATTTCCAACTGTTGTTGCTTTCTGGCTCTCAGACATTCACATTAGAATGTACCCCAGATTCAACAACTGGAGAAAAACCAGATCAGCACAGTCTTTCATGAAAAAATAATCTCTTGTCGCACTGTAAATAATAATTTTAAAAGTCAGCAAAAAAAGCATTCTGTTGAATTTTTAGCAACATTTAAATATCTGAAATACTAAACATATGTTAATGAAAAACTTCCCCATGTCTCAAGCTTATTTCTGCCCTTTCTCTGTTACAGGAAGTAAACTCTAGCTCTTCTCAGCAAACCTGAACATCTAAGATTTAGCAGAAAAATAACCTTTAAAAAATAAAAGCTGATGTCAGCTTCTGAGTTAAGTTACGAGTTCAAGTTTCTTGGGTAGAATACTTTTCATATTAGTTTAGGATTTGTCTCCTTTATATAAACAAGCTACCCAAACTGTGATCCAAAATGCTTGATCATCCATGCATGGAAAAAAACCAACTCCCACCTATTCTGGGATATCATTTAAGCCTGAGCTCATTTATTCAGCTGGGCAGAAGTTGGGTTAAAGCCTGATTTCACTTTGGTTGGAGGTGAAACCTCTCATTATGGCTGGCTGGAGCAAAAAGTTCCTCCAGCACAGATAGTCCCTGCAGAGAGTCCTTTTCACAGTTTCTTTCCTGAGGTCCAGGGAAACCTTTCCACCCCTAACACAGCAAAGAGACACAGAGCCCAAGAGAATTTAAGCTGAGAGCCCTTGAGCTGTGTCCTCAGAAGGATGTAGGTGGGGGCGGATGGAAGCTGCTTATGCTCATATCCATTGAAATTCTCTGTGGGAATACAGATCTTCAGGTTGGGTAGACCCAGCAGACAAAAACTAAGATTTGATGAGTAAGACAAATCCCTGAAGGTCTTTGTTGTGTTTGTTGTGAGATGCTGGATGTGGGCCCCAGAGCAGAACACTCCTAAGGAAAGTGTCTGCCCTCACTGACTTAGTATTCACAGTGATCATTGTACTCCCGCCAATAATTTACTCCATGAAGCAAGAAAATTCTAGTCAGTCTCACAGCCTAGCATGGAGGAACTTCTCGAGGAGAAATAAAAGCATTACAGGAATACCACGTTTATCTCCTAGCTGGGTACTATAAATCCTGGAAATTCACAGCTTATGTTAAAACCCCAGAATTTCTGATACCTCTGTCATCCCTCAGTATGGAAAAGAAGCTTCCCCATAGATCCTCTGCTCTGAAGTGATGCAGTGAAGTACACATCCCATTCTGGAGGAGTGTTTACTGTTCCAGAGTAAATAGGACACGCAGTACATCTATGTGTTGCAGGACTTTTTTAGGCAGTCATAACACCAATACCTCTCACTAGCTGATAATTCCAAAACTCCTGCTGTCTTTCTTGTTCTCCTTACATGACTAAAGTTTTATAGACTTTGTTTTAATTGTAATCTCAGACATTAAATACCATTGGTTGTGGTAAGAGCATTGGCCATCAGCTCAGAGAGCTTTTGTTACTCTCCCTTGTTTATGCCCAGATTTATTTATACAGAACACTTCTATAATCCTTTGTTTCTGAGCATGGCTTACTGACTTTAAAATGCTCAGCAATTTAACGTGTTGGGATGTAGTGAGGTGACTTAGGGCCCCACAAATCACTGTCAGCCCTATTCTGGTGCTCAGCAGAGCTGGGGCAGCTGGATGTGGGCACTCTGTGCTTTGACCCTTGGACCATGCTCTTGTCTCCTCTTTTGAAGCAGATTCTCTGTCTCTCTGATCATTCAAGCAGGTCTTATCTATATGTCACTTAATATACAGTCATATATATATATAGGCTTTCTGTGTTTATGCACATCCAGAATATCCAAGTGAAGTTGTCATTAAACATCCAATGCAAGTTGTTTCTCCCAGCTCCATAAATCACCACGGAGTTTTAGCAGTTTTTTGTTGAAATCTGGTGAACCTGAAGATACTTTGGGTGGGGTTTGTTGCTGGGGTTTTTGTTTGGTTTGTGTTTTTTTGCAAAATCATTACAGCATATAAATCTCAGGATCTTATTGACGAGTCTGCAAATGCCACCACTTGACTGGGGAATCCTGGTTTGTTTACCAACCATCTGTCATTAGTACATAGCTTTGAGGGTTAGTAGTCAAACTCAGAAGT
Organism: Sterrhoptilus dennistouni; assembly: GCA_013397095.1. Classification (NCBI taxonomy): domain Eukaryota; kingdom Metazoa; phylum Chordata; class Aves; order Passeriformes; family Zosteropidae; genus Sterrhoptilus; species Sterrhoptilus dennistouni. The sequence continues at coordinate 1,661,737 of VWZU01008059.1, read as the reverse complement.
CTTGTGATTTTGTTTATGGTACTTGATTTGGCATATTTAATACGCTTAAGAGGAGGGAACATTGAATGTATTTGATTCAACTATTTCCTGGAGAGATCTGATTTTCAGCTGGAGGGAGGGAGGGACAGAGATAGACAGACAGCAGAGCTCTCATGTGTAAAAGGTGATAAACAACCTGACAGTGGAACAAGAAGGTTGGCAGCTTTAGCAGATCAAATGTATCTTAGTTGTGCTAAGTAAATTAAACTGATTCAGAGAGGCTGCAGATATTAAAGATCCTGGATACCCATGAATAAGGATTAGAGCTCTTATTCTTTTCTATTCTAAACAATTTCAGCCCATCTGTCATTGGCATGGCATCAAAGATCTACATCTACCAAAGGACTTACCTATCACAGCTCAGAATTCAGTAGCTTCTCATTCTTAGGAGCTTTGTTGATACGGAGTTGCCCAATTTAGACAAGTAAGCTTCTTATGCAATGCATTGGGTGTCAAGCACTTCTGAAAGGGTCTAAAATGTGACAGCTCAAGGTAAAACCCAGTCTGAGGGAAGGAAAGCCAAGGGTAGGTGTGAGGATTTGTGCTCCTTTCTTCTCGGAAGCCAGGTGCCCAACTCCAGATTTGGAGGGAGATACTGTCTTTCATTCAGATTTCACAGGCTTCTTGTCAGTCCATGAACTACATCTCCAACAGTTGGTTGAAACACTCACTTGATATCTTGGAAACTCTCCTTCAGATCTTCCCATTCTTATTGGAAGATATGTGTGTCACCCACATCAATGGATTAAAAGTTAAAATACAGCATCATTCTGTCTTCTTTGGACATTTCATCCAAAAGAAGAACACAGAAGGCACTGATGACCACAGTAATCTCTGAGTTTCTAGCTTTGCTAGGTAAAAAGTAAGAGGTGAACATTCAGGTAATTCACTGCCTATTAAGAATATTGGGGCTTTGAACAGGGGTCAAAGCCAGCTGTGCATTTGTAAATTTTAAAACATATTTATGCATACTACATATTTGTGCATTTTTGTATTACATTTTAAAATTTATTTTAAAATTACATATTATATATTTATATAATATTACATAAAATTAAAATTTATACATATTAAAAGGCCAGCTCTGCTTTTGATCAGCCAGCTATGGATGTTACCTGCCCATGCAGCATTAATACATGATTTCTATATCTTCCTACCTCTTGTTGGTTTCCTCACAGCCATTGAGAGCAGGTTTGTGCCTGTGCAAGGAAGAAATCAGGAGCACTACAACATCAGTGAATTTGTCACTGATTTGCAACACCTTAAGGAGCAACTCTTTCTCTTCCAGAACTGGGATAGTGCTACTCGGTGGCAAATTTTTGTGCTTGCAAACTGACACACAAAAAGCTTGTGAATCACCTCTCGTTTCATGTTTCCCTCTGCTAATCCTCTGAGAGGTGTTTGGCAGCAGCAATGGCATGACAGAAAGGACAACAGCCACAGGGCCTTTTTTTGGGCACGGGGATATTTTCTGCCTATTTAATGTTTCGTAGAATACCAAACCTGAACCATGGGAAGAAGCTGGATGGCTGCTGAATGAGTTTCCTGTGCCTGCCACGCAGGCTGGGAGTTTTCACCCTAGTTTGTTTAGATAGCTGCCTCTGATCATCTCAACTTTCTTATTTATTGGCACGCTGACAGCATGCCAGTGGCAAGACAACTCCCTCCAGGAGTTCCCATCATTTGGATCACAGCTTCCTCCCTCTCCACCTACTGCAGCTATTAGGCACATCCAATATACACCTCGGCATGCATGCACTAAACTGCCTGAGTGAACCCAAGGAGCAGCCAAACTCCGAATACAAAACGAGCTTCCAAATAATAATAATACCCGTGGAGCCTGAAGAGTTGCCTTCCTTGCCCAAAAGGCTTTTTAGGGGTTCTGGGAAGGGAAAGGAATGGCCTTTGAAACCCAGGTTAAATCCTGCAGTGGAGATTTTAATTTTTGAGTGCCTCCATGCATTTGGGGTGCTCAGTTTGGGGCACCTGCAATGGCCCTGGAGCTAAGCTTCCTCTCCAGCTGTCGGATCCCATGGGATGGGGGTGTTCATCCAGCAGCCAGAGCTCATTTTGCAGTGGCTCTCTCACCACCAAAGTGTTAATTTAGTCCACAAAAATGGCTAAGCTTGGAGGACCCAAGGGTTGGTTAACGAGGGCTTTGGCCCGTGCAGACGCAGGAATATTCCAGTGCAGGACAGGACTTGTTCCCTGCACTCTCCTCAAATCCAGCTGCTAATAAATGGTAGTGAGGAAGGGATGTTTTTCCCTCCTTTCAAATGGACAGGCTATCAGGTGGAGCATCAGGCAGTACTTTCAGGATGGAGACACTTTTCCTCGACTTTTCTCCACTTTTCCTCATTATCAGGCAGTGTTCTAGTCGAGAAGGCAGTGGTAGGCTTGCCAAGTGCCAGAAGTAACAGGAATAAAAAACCTGGGGGATTTCTCGGCCAATTTTCACATAGTCAAGCATCCCAAAAGTGTGTTTCTGCTTCTGAATCACTAGCTGTTTAGTACTGGGGTGGTTATTTAGACAGGCCAGAGAGGTGAAGAGCTGAGACACCCCACTTTTTTACACAAGCCTGCCCATGTCACCAACTGGAGTGTGAGGAGGAGAGGTGTCTCTAGAGCCCACTGTGCCCTCCTCTCTTGAGTCAGCCAGAAAGCTACAATTTTCTGTACCTTCCAGGCAGAAAAGTGGGAAGCTAAAATGCCTAAAAATAAAAGAATATAGCAATACACTGATTTTCAGATTCCTTACTGGTCTAAATGGAGAAAGAGCATTTAAAGTGTGGCCATCACTTGATCTGCTCCCTGAATATGACAGCCGTGTGAAACAAGGACACAAAAAAGCTGTATCAGCTATACAGGGATCCATCTAACACATGTACCTCTTTCTGACAGGGGCTAAGACTTAATACACACATGTACCTCTTTCTGACAGGGGCCAAGACTTAATACATGCTTGGGGAAAAGTAAAACAGCAAAGTGAGACTTCCTCAGAGCACTCTCACAACATCTTGAGATTTGCATTACAGCGTCTTCCGGAGCCAGAGGTAATGTCTTTGTATTTAATAGCTCTTGAAGAATTCTTCTTTCATGAACTTGTCCAGTCCTTTTTGAACCCATGTAAATTTACAGCATCCACAACATCCTGTGGCAAGGAGTTCCACTGCTTAATTATACATTGTATGAGGAATCATTTCCCTTTGTTTGTTTTGAACCCGTCTCCTCCATGTTCCATTTGATGTCCCCTCGCTCTTGTTTTGGAAAAGACAGAGAACAATTGCTCGTCATTTCCATTCCTCTTTGATTTCACAGATCTCTGTCATCTACCCCTCATTCACAACCTGGTCCTTAATGAGCAATCTAAGGTTATCACACCAAGTCTTGATTGCTTAAAATTGTTCTTCCCACCTAATGGGAATCCACGCTGGGCAGAGAGAAGTGAAAGGGTGTTTAGAATCAGGAAGAATGAAATGTCTGGGTGGATTTGTACTATCAGCAACCATCACCATTTACAGGGAACAATCTTTGATCTGTGGGTACTTGGGAAATTCCTCTCAACCATCTGTCTGAGGAATTATGAAGGAGTTCCCTGTCTTGCAAGTACAGTGCAAAAGCAATCAGATGATAACACCACATCTAAATCTGCTTATCAAAACCACTATCAGGAAGAGATGACAAAAATATACTGTATGTTTACCGAAAGATCAGTTCTCTTTGTTAACTTTTGGTTCAAATTATATAGCCAGTAGACACTTAACATGTTATCTCCTTGAGATATCAGCGATATTGTATTACAACATTACAGAGAGCTTTATAGACTAGTGACAAGAAGCTGAGAGTTTCTCAACTGACATATAATTATCTAATGTGCTTGATGTGCCAAAAATTGCTACTCTACACGGGCGAATAGAAAGCACAGAAAGAGAGACAGAAAATACCTGAAGGACTTGGGAAGAAGGGGGAAAAAAACAACCTTTATAGCTGGGGTCGTTTCTCAGAAAAAATATCTCTGGAAAATAATAAATCACTATTGTTTTACTAATTATAATTTTAATCTTTTAAAAGTGCTCATCAGCTTACATTAAGCATTAATTAATTGCTAAAATCTGACCTGGTTCACCTTCAGAAAACCAACATATTCCTTCGTTCTGAGGCTCACAATCTAGAAGGAATTTCTGACAACAAAATCTGAGCCTATGTCCAGACAATTTCAAGCTTTGGGGTCTTTGGAGAAGCTCTAGGTAGGGGAGGGAACACCTGAAATATTCAGTGTTGGGACAAGTGGTTGGGGCAGTTTAATTCACACTGTTCTGTTTGTGCAGTTGTGTTTGCAACATCAGACGACGGCGTGTTCCTGCCTGGCTCCTGTCATTTGCTCCCAGGTTACCTCAGTCTCCATAATTGCTGTCCCAAAGATTTAGCAAGATTCCAAGAAACGGAGGCATTTCTAGGTGACAAAGGAAGGGGAAGATACATTTGTTTCGTAAAGATCTAAACTTGGTGAAATAAAGAATACGTATTCAATAAAAGCAAAGATGGATAGGTAGTTCTTCCTTTTCATGTAAGTGACTATTTTTTTTTCAGATGCATTTGAGCCCAGTCACTGGTAGAGAAAATAGCATATTCCATAAAAACCTGCATGTGTATCCAGGAGGTCAATGTTTATAACCTTGCAGCAGTCTGACCTTAACACTCATCAGAACAGAGTGAACATGAGACCCAGATTCTCAAAGGTATTCAGACATCTCTCCCTATTTAATCTGTACACTTGAATACATTCTGAGATTTGTGCACAGATATTATGGATTATTTTAAAGGAGAAACAATAGTATTTTTTTATTATTATTTTATTTTATTTTATTTTAAACTGAGTTCAAGTGATCCAAAATCCAAAATGATAATTCAAACTTTTTACTTAAGGACAAATTATTGCAGAGATAAATTCTATTTTCTATGCCGGGAAACATGTTTATCTTTCTACAATTCTGTCTCATCCAATGAACCTTCCTTCCAATTTTGATACATCAGACTGTCCCTGCTCCTCATTTAACAAAATTAATTCATGTAGTAGAGACATATACAAGAAACTGACATGCCTCTACTTTGTCATGAGAAAATTCCCCTTTATTCAGTATTGCCCTGTTCTTTCCTTGTCTTTATCCCAAAGGAAGGACAATTTTTCATTGCCTGCCTTCTGCTATGACCTCAGCCTTTCTGGAGCAGACCCTTTCTTTTTCTTCCATGTTTCTTTGCTCTTCTGAGCAAAGTGATTTCCCAGTGATCTAAGAGTTTTGGTTTTGTTTTTTTTTTTTGACATCCCTAAGTTTTGTGTGACTGCTGGACTAAGTGTACAACTCCCAAACATTGTACACATACACACAGTAAATCTTAGTAAAAATTAGAACACCTGGGTTCTTAGAAATTTCTCATCCTTACTTGCTGTTGGAAAAAATAACTTTAATTACCCAACATCTTAAGATATAAACTTGCTTGTCCATGTCTGACTCCTCACTTTTTGTTTTTATTTATTTTTCTTTCTTTCTATTTTTCTTTCCCAGGCATGCAAGATTCTGGTAAATTGAATTCAGTGGGTTTTTCTCAGGTTTCTCCAGCTGTTTATCTGTCTTCTACTCATTTCAGTTAAATCAGGTGTGGGTAAAATGATACCTTTCTCCCTTGTAGATAAAAATGAATCAACTTCTTGCTCTGCTTATTAGGCAAGAAAAAAAAAAAAAAAGAGGGAAAACCAGATTGCATTCTAAACTGCAACTTTTCCCTTAATTACAACTTGAGAACGAAATAAATTCAGCTGCTAGGCAAACAATTATCTTCCTGTGAATTTTTTTAATCTTCATTAGTGTTAATGTGCCTTCTGTGTGTCGGACCACCTGCTTTTCAGAAGTCCCATAAAAGTATTTCTTTAGGGCCCAGCTCTACCCAGCCTGTAGCTGAGTGAGGTGGAGGGAGTGAGATAGACCTTCTACTTGCATGCAATTGCCAAGCAGAACTGCAGTTCTCATCCTTCAGGGCCAACATACCTCACAAGAATCACAGAAAAAAACAAGTAGGAGCCTTGCTGCATAGTGGACTGCAAAAGGAGGAACCTGAGACAGCTCTGATTCCTGTTTTGGAAGAGGGTCATCAAGAATTTGGAGTGGCCTGTGACTTACACATATCTTTATTTCCCAAGCGCTCACATATGTGATTTGCAATGACCCCTGTGGTTTAATAGGACTGCTGGAAATCAGTTCTATGGCTCCAGCATGGAATTTTGAGTAAAAGATTTAGGAAAAATTGAGCTTTTTGTTGCCTCATGAATATCTGGACACTTAACCAGATTTTCTGTGACAAATGGGCCAACACAGATATAGGGAAAATGCTTTGCACTAGAACCACTTTCAGATCTCTGAAACGTTAATTTGAAGGGTGAGGTGGGAAAAAGGGAGTTGTGGCTGCCATAGGCCAGTCTAGTGGAGTCCCCCAGTCCCTCATGGCAGGGACTCTCCAAAAACCTGCTCCTTCTTTTTTACTCCAGTCATTGCTCCTGCCCTTGTTTTCCAGCGGGGAGGAAGGGGAAAGGAAAGGTAATGTGACCTTTGGTATTTTGAAATAACATGATAACTATGCACATCTTCAAAGAACACGGCTGTTGAAAAACAGCTGGGGATGGTGGTGGGAACAGCCTCCCCCTGACATTCAGGCCTGCTGGAGGAACCAGAAGAACCTGCAGAGCTCGTGAGAAGCAGTGGGGGAAAACTAGGAGTGGCCAGAACAGCCTCATTGTCCCCTTTCATTATATCTGAGATTGACCTTTATTAGTTGCCTCTGGGTATGGAATGGGCTGAGCTGAAGCTCTTCAGAGGAGGTAGAACCCAAGCACCCATGCAAAGCATGGAAAAGGAGGAGGCAGGGTGAAGGGGAAAGCCAAAAGGAGATTGCACTGAGTGCTGATGTTCTCCCTTGAGGGCCCTGACTAACCACTGTAGGAGCTGAGCACGCTTTTGAGCACTCAGCTTTCCAACATCTGGGTAGAACAGGAAAGAGATTACTCCTGTTCGTGTGAAACAGGAATGGTGAAGCAGAAGACATCTGAATGCCCCTGAGGATGCTGGTCAGAGAAATTAAATTCTAATTATCCACCAGAATCACTGTTTATATGGAAATTGAGGGTTTTTCAAACACCAGCTTTTTCTGGAGGTGGCGGGAAGGGGAAAATGAGACAATCTGAAGGAAGAATTTTGACTCTTGGAAAAAGAAAGTAATGTTATTTCTCATTGCACACAAAATAATTTTTAAACAGACTACTCAAAAAAAAGAAACCTACAGCAGAGATAGAATAAACAAAAAGCTGAAAGCATTTGACTGAAGCCAACCATGAAGGAAAATAAAGAATAAGTTTGTGTCCTCAGAAGATCTTGTAAAACATTGCAAGATCCTGCTTTTCTGAGGGGATGGACAAGATGATCCCCAGGGATCCCCCCTATCCCATAAATTCTGTGGTCACCACCAGTACTGCCAAGTTCCCTCAGCATTGTGAATATGCAAAAATTTGGAATATTCAAAAGTAGCTGATTTTTATGAGAAGATGACACAGGTATGGGGGTTTTGGTCAAAGAAAGGATTCCCAAATAAATCTCTTCTGCCATGGGTTAAGAAAAGTGTGTGTGAAGCATTGAGATAATTTTTAACTGTAGTCTAGGGAAATTCTTCATATGATCCTTTTATTAATATTGATCTCATAGACAGTGCTCTCTGAACAGAACCTGAAATTAAGGACAAGATTACATCTCATAATTGATTCTGAGTTTGTACTGGGATCTTCAGATACAGCAGGAATATATTTTGGGTTTCACCTCTCTGTAGTCCTGAGAAAGGCTGGAGGTTTATTTAGTGAGTCCACCACTTCTTTCTGAAGCACAGAAAGGAAGATGAAAGGAGCCCCAGGTCCTTCCAAAAATGCTCTCCTGCTTCTTCCTCCCTGCCCTCCACACACTGCTGAGTGCAGCTAGAACAGGGCAAGGCAGGTGGCTGCCAATGTTTGCTGCTTAAAATCACTCAGCAACAGAAAGGTACTGCCTTCCAGCACCTGTGGAGCTATGGCATGGCTGTATAGCCAGGAGGAGGGAGCAGTGGCTGGAAACTAGAGGCCTCTCCCCTCTTGTTTTGAGGAAAATATAAGCACGGCTGGTCTACTGTGAATTGGGGTGTCAAGGATAACCTGGAAACTCAGCCTAAACATCTACATTAAAAAAATTATCCCACAAAACCAAGTGATGTAAATGCTTTAAAACAATGCATTGTATTTAGAAAGCAAAGAAAAGGGTGTTTAAATAGGATTTTACTTCACTGTAAGTGATTATTTGCTGCAAATGGGACATATTTTCAGTGTAAGGAGAAATTGGTAACTCAAAGTCCCCTCAGAACTGGGCATGCAGACATAAGGTTCCTGCATCTCACTTCAGAGCAGCTGCTGTGGCCTGCAGGCACGTTCAGGTCCTCTGAGATTAGGGATGGACATTTTGAAGGTGGAGAAGCCTCACCTTGCTGCTCCTGTTAATGCCTCCAGTGCTGCCGTCCTTCCCTCAGGGGGATGTAGTGACCTCTGAGGTACAACTTGGGCATCTTGGGCTACAATTATTTGGTCATAGTGATCATAAAAAAGGAGCACGCACCACTCCATCCTTGCACTTTCACGTTGGCACGTTTTACAAACGTGATGAAGGGATGAAGTTATACAAACATGAAGGAATGAAGTTTTAAACACATGAAGGAATGAAGTTTTACAAACAGGAAGGAATGAAGTTTCACACTAGCCCTGGGAGACAGGGAGCAAGGCTCCAGCTGGGAGAGGTGTCAGGACGGAGGTTTGTTTCTGGGGAAAGGTAATCACTGTTTTGGGAAACCTGACAACTGTGCCGGGAGGAGAAGAGGCTGATGGTGCACGGGCGTGTGGAGGCAAGCTCCCTGCTGACAGGGGAGAGCTCCCAGTGCTCAGCCAGCCCAGCCATCAATCATGCTGAGGCCACAGGAGCACCGCCAGCACTCGGCGACCAGACAGAGGCGGCACATGATGCAATGGGCACAGGTGTGCAGCCGGCACCGGGGAAAGGCAGCAGGGCTTTGCATACATAACTCGCCTTTTCCTCTGAAGTTCTCAAGGCGATTTGCAAGCATTAATTAATTCTCCCAACGCCCAGGGATGGTAGGCAAGGCAGTGTCACTGGCAAATTAATTTCGTAGGTAGTGTCTTTGATATCGCACGCTCATGCGCTCGCTGCGCGGGATTTGGTGTGTTATATTATTTCCCCAACGCACCTGCTGCCCTTCAGCTCTTCTGCGCAGCATCCTGGATGAAATTATTATTATTTCTATTATTATTATTGCTGCTGTTACTGTTATTATTAGCTTTATTACAGCAGGGCTAGTGCTGTGGATACCTGCATCCGAAGAGAAAGTCATTGCCCCAGAGAGCTCATAACCTAAACGGGCAAGATCCGTGTTTGTGCAAGTCTGTGCTCGCTCTCCAAGAATGTTGGCTGTAAAATACCTCAGTGAAGTTTGTGCTGGGATTGACAAAGTTTGGCCTGTCTGCTGGGTTTTTTTGTGCAGCTCTGCATTTAATCTGTGTTATGGGCTGACTGGGCACGAGGATATTCTCGTTTAAAGATTTCCAGAGTTGTGAGAGGGTGGTGCAGCCACCTGAGAACCCCATTGACAGGGGTTGACATCAAACAGATGTGAGGTCAATATGGATAATTGAAATATAGAGAGGCTTTTGTCAATAAATGAGAGTCTCATACAAAATTATCAAAATTAAGTTTTGGGTTTCTTTTTCACTTTTGGAGTGAGCTTAAATGGAAAAGGAGTGGGAAAGGATGAAGATAAATTTTTCATAGTAATTGAAACTAGCAGGGTATAGAAGTTTATCAGCCAGATCTATCTAAAATTTACTGGTCTTGGGAACAGGCATATTACTGATTGAATTTTACCAATCCAGGAAATTCTGGACATTTAATAGCATGCCTCAAAGCTTTTTACTTCTTTCCTCCTCTCTTTTCTTCCTGTTGGTAGTTGCTTTTTTGCTTTTTTTTTTTTTTTTTCCCTTTCTTCTTTTAAAATCCATTCTCCAGTCAGGCGATCCCAGCTAGGAGATACAGATTGCTTCCCTCAGATGGCCTAAGGCATGCATAAAAAAATCACTTCCATTCAACAGGATATCTAACCTCCTCATGTGTACTGATATATCAGTGCTTTTTTATGTGTGACATACATATTTATCTACTGGATAACAGGATGCAAGTGCCATGGTTTGCAGCATTGCAGTGCTGACCTTCAGTCTGGAATTCACATTGTTTCTTCAGTAATTTATATTACAGGTTAACCTTACACTTTGTCTTTTCTATCTGTGCCCTGGGGAATGGCAAGTAGTCCAATGTCAGTTCCAAGAAATCTGGATTTTGAGTCACATCTCTTTGGAAATTCTGTTCTGTTCTGTTTATTGGGCCTGGAACTTTAAAGAAGAAAGAGACCTGATAGCATCATACCCATAGTGTACTTTCATTAATTTATCATATGATATTCTGAGATCTGCTTGGATGCTGATGGTGTCATTGCCTTTGTTTGGGACAGGTCCTTGACTTGGGAGTTGAATTCTGGCAGATTTAATTTTTTTCTGTCATTATAGATTGTAGATATTGTGTGTAGATCACAAATAACACAGGTGTGAGTATGCTCCCTTGTGGTAAGCCATTTTCTTGTCACACCATTTACTCCATTTCTTTCAAAGTTCATGGTGAAATAATTTGTTTTCTAATAAAGATTGTATCAGTCACACTCTATGAAGATCTTTCAGCATGATAAGCATTTTGGCAGGGCATTCCATTAGCTCAGGCAAGAAAAGGAAGCAGAGATTCTACTTTTTTTTCTCACCAATAACATTGTGCTGGGAATACCCACCAAGCTCTGGAAGACCCAGGTTTAATCCCTCTTCTGCTTAAGGGGATTTGAACTTGTCTCTCCACTTCCCTGACTGCCCTAACCACTAGGGTAAAGAATATTCTAGGGCAGGGCATTCTCAGTTCCTCATATTGAAACCATTTCACTTTGCATAGGTTAATTAAATATTCATGGGAACAGGAAGATGGCAAAGCTATGCAAATGACTATGTATCTTCGTGGTATAGTCTTTCATTTGGGAGCAGAGGGCCTGGCTTCCATTATCCACATCAATGAATACTTAAATGAGAAATACAAGAAACATTCATAGAAGCAGGCACAGGAACTGAGGACTTCCCCTTCCAGGTGAATACTAACCACTGAACTAGAAATCATTCTCCCCATGACACAGGAAATAGTGAAATGTATTATACAAATAAAACTGCTCCAACAGGAGAACTTTAGACTGGTCTGTCTTGAAACCTTGCACTGTGAATATTCACTCATAACTTGAGACTTGGGTTCAAGTTCCTTGAGAAGAAGCTATGAGCTTTAATTACCTAGGTGTGCACAGTCCATCCCTGGTTAAAAAAAGGGCATTGCCACTATTTCTTGCTCTTGCTTGCCTGCTTAATTTTTTATGCCTTTTTTAGGTGATCAAAGGGTGGTTGTGTTGATGAAGGGTGTTTTATTTTGTACAATGTTATGCACCAGATTTGGATGTTGCCTTTTTTGGTTGAGTCAGAAGGATGGCTGATCGCCTTCTGCACATGTCTCACTGTAGTGGCTTTCCTACCTCTGACAGATTGTGCTGCTGAAGGGAAACTTGTGTTTTTTCTAATTTCATTGTATGGGGACTCACCACTTGTCTCTTTGGTCAATGACATTCCTACCAATTTCCAATCAAACCTCCTCTTCATCAGTCCTAGTGAGACTGAGGTGAGCTTGGGAAACTCCACTGAGTAGATCTTGGACATGAAGAAGGAAGAGAAACCTTTAGAATGGGTTTATTGGATTTACACGTCAAGGTTTTGATGGAAGAGGTTCCATGAGGACACCAGAAGCTGCATCCATGTTGGACAGAGCCAGTTTGGGCTGGCTCCTGGACAGACCTGCCACTACCCAGAGGTGACATTGATAGTGATAACATATTTAGGCAAAAAACTGCTGCACAGGAGATGGGAGAAAATTTTAAAAAATTTAAAAAAATATGAGACACAAACCTGCAGACACCAAGCTCAGTGAAGAAGGAGGGGGAGGATGTGCTCTCCTCTCCTGCAGTCCATGGAGAAGACCATGGTGAGGCAGCTGTCCACTTGCAGCCCGTGGAGGTCCTCAGTGGAGCAGAGATCCAACTGCAGCTGGAGGAGGGCCCAAAGTAGGTGGATGTGCCCTGAAGGAAGCTGTGAAGGAGCCATGCTGGAGCAGACTCCAGGAGGAAGTGGAGGCCATAGAGAGGAGTCCACACAGAGCAGGTTTCCTGGAAGGACATGTGAAACCTTAGGGAACCATGCCAGAACAGTTTGTGAAGAACTGCAGTGCATAAGAAGGACTTGCACTGGAGAAGTTCATAAAGGACAGAAGCTCATAGGAGAGACTCCACACTCAAGTAGGGCAAGAGTGTGAGGAGGAAGGAGCAGCAAGGATGAAGAGGTGTGAACTGTTCCCAACCCTTATTTGATATCCACCTGGGCCACTTTGAGGGAGAAGGGAGGAAGGTGTTTTTCATTCAGTTTGCATTTCTAATTTTCCCTTTCTGATTGTTTGGCAATAAATTAAAATAATTTCACTAAATTGAGTCTGTTTTGACCACGACTGCAAGTGATGTCTTTGTCCTTATCTTAACCATGAGCTTTTAATCATATTTTCTCTTCCAGTCCTGTTGAGAAGGGAGTCTGATAGGGCAGCTTGGTGGGCACCCAGCAGCCAGCCAAGGTCAGCCTACCACAAGGGTTTTGTCACATCTTACTTTAATTATTTACACCAGAGTTGGCCTCATCTGAGCTAATCCGGGCTTTACCATCAGTTGGTGGAGAGAAACAAGATTTCCAAGAGGCAGCTCCATCCCATCTTAATGGAGACATAAATACAAAGCAGATGAAACATATCTTTCAAGCCCTCGTTGCTCTGTGAACAGTCAAGGAAGCCTAGAGCGTCTAACCCAGATGCAGGTATCTACATCACAGCTGCCAAGAGTTCAGAAGGTGGCTCCTTCTCCTCTATTTTACTGTTTCATCAAGATTTGTTTGTGGTCTGTGGTTCTGCTTGCCCTGGAGACTTGGGATGGTACTGCATACACCCAGTGGTGGAAGAGCTTTGTAAAGGGGAAATATGAGCTCTGTCCATAGGATGTAATTCCGAGCAGTGCTGAGTCCCAGCCTGCTGCCCCAGAGGCAGAGACAGCACTGATGCTTCAGTCAGGTGCTGGAGTCATATCAGAAGCCCCCAGGAAAATTCAAGTGCAGAACCACACCGACACAACCAGACTGCAGAGTGAGCCTGTTCACACCCAGCAGGTCTCTCTTCTTATCCTCCTTTTTTACTACAGTGGTACCAGAAGCTTTAGGACATCTGGACCTCACTGACAGCTGGATCTCAAAGTCACCCAGGACATTAATCTATTTCAAAAAGCAGCAGTTATTTTCCCTCATCTCTGTATGGCTTTTGGGATAAGTGGTTGCAGAAACATATCAGTGTTCGAGAAGATACAAGCTAAAAGGAAACAAGTGTCATGTCCATTCTTTGCATCTTAATATAATTCTTATTCTCTGTTTTAATTAATATCAGATTTATTTAATGAAACTAAAATATGCTCACATCTGGCTTTAATCCTTATATTTTCCTCAGTCAGTAGACCACACTTCTGCATTTTCATGAAAACGTGAAGAATGAGGATGAAGCAGAGCACACTGATAATGCTGTTTCATCTGGCTTCCCAAAGGCACGATGCATCATTTCAGATGTTGCAAAGCTGAGTCACTGACACTGATGTGACTAATCTTAACGATGTGCTTTGATTCCATAATGTGTCGCTGTGAAGTTTGACATGTTTGATACATTCATCTCAGCATTCCAGGGGAACTTTCTGTTCCCACGGTGAATCTACTCACTGGGACGACAAATTGTCTGTGGAAAAAAAAATAAAAATAAATCCCAGCCCAGCTTGAATCACACTAGCTAATTTTCCTTTAAATTTGTCTGTGGACTAAATTTTGCCCTCATCAGTGGGATGCAACTTCCATGGCATATACTATTCATGTATCCAAAGGCAAAATTTGTTCCTATCTATCAATCTACCTACTATTTTATCTACTATCTGTCTGCTTAACTCTATTAATTAGTTAATGTTTGTAAAACACTCAAAAGATGTAAAGCCCTATAGAAATGCTAAGTATTATAATTATTGTTATCTGACTGCTGTATCTCTTTACCTATCTAGCTATCTACCTTCTCTATCTATTATAATAACAATAATACTTAACACTTATATAGTGTTCTTAATCTTCAAAGTATTTTACAAACATTAACTAATTAATCTAATCTAGTCATCTTGCAAACAACTCTTTTAACAAACCAGTGGTTGTTTCTGTAAAATAAAAATTCTTTGCAAAAAGAAGAATTGTACTTTGGGGGGGTTATTTTGTTCAGGTTTGGCTATGATAACGTAATAAATATGTATAAAAGCAAAGCAGCAAGAGGATGGGATGAGAAAAGCTCCATCACTAGGTAAGATGGAGCTTATAACACATTGCAGTTACAGACCATGAAGATGTCTCCTGGTCAGCTTATTCCTGAATTGTGTGCTGTCTTAATTTTAATATAAAAGCTTCCTGCTACAAAAATGTAATTTTTTCTTGTTTTTTTATAAAGAGATAAAATTTTCTACAAATTTCCTTTTTCTAGATTATTCTCCAACCAGAAGCAAGGCAAAAGTTGTCAAATGGAACAGCTCAAGCTGAGCTCTTTAGCCATACATCTGCAAGGAAACTTAGCCAACTTTTTTTGTCCTTACAGAAACTGTGGTGATGGTGACACAGAAATTTCAATTTTTTACATAAGGGCAGTGGGGCAAGGAACCCAAAATCATTGAGAGGAAGAGACCAGCTTACTTTTAAAACAAATGCACCCGGGATAGCTCCACAGATCTTCATCTAGACTCACACTGGCACTGAGAAAAGACATTTTCAGAGACATAATTTTGGAAGTGCAAGGTAGAGATCAAGAAGTATGTGAAGGGTTTTTTGGGTTACGTTTGTGCTTCTAAACAAATGAAGGGCACACACTCAGATCAAGCACTGCATGACAATGGTCACTCAACTGCCTGACTTGGTTTTAGACTGTAATTTTTGAGAAATATCTTCTACAGAGAGGGGTAAGAGAGCTGTCCTGTGCTATTTGTATTGGGACTGAGAATCAGCCCTGGCTCTCTTACAGCTGAGAGAGGAGGTACAGACCCCTAATGAAAGCTTATCCAGACTTTATGTGGCTTACAACTCCATCAGCACCAGACAGAACAAAATGAAACGAAGTCAAATAGAAAAAAAGATTCTGTTTTCCACTTGATGAAAGGGTAGACTTCACCTTATTTTTTTCCCTTTTATTGTCGTTGTCATCATCTTCTTCTTCTCCTCCCCCTCTCTGTCTTCTTTTATTTCTGGTATTTTTCAATCGGTCCTACTTATTTATTAACACAGACAAAACATGCAGGGACAGTCCTAGTAAGGAGCTAACATGAAAATCAGTCAGGATTCTCCACCAAGCTCTCCCAAGGCAGCCAGACAAGCAAAAAACCTGTGACCACTATTGCACAGATAATTTTGTCTCTATTAGTTCTAAAAAGAAAAGAAAAATTAAAAAAAGGAAAAAAACTGTAATTTTTTGATATTTTCCCAACATCTCTTCCTCCAGCAGCTAGGTTAACATAAATCATACCTCCTCCAACTAAAAAAAAATCAACAAACTTTTATATTGCATTTTCAGGCTCTCTTGCAGCTTGGGATGCATTTTTCCAGGTACAAGCTCAAAGCACCATTTCACTACTGCAACAAATTTCAGAAATATAGCTGCCTTTCATGGAACTGCCCAGATAGAGCTGTCATCCCACAACAGGTATGTTTTTAAATGAAAAATGAAACAAACCAAAACAAAACAAAAGTGTCATTAAAGGCCTGGCACTGGGCTGAATTCAGGCTGTACATCATCCATCCGGTCGTCCAGAATAGAATGGAATATTGAGCTGGAGCAATTACAGGCAAATCAGGCTTCCAATACAATCAATGCAATGAGCAGCTGTGCTGTTTGTGTTACAAATTCACAGAAGATGATCTGAATGTGGTTCCTGTCAGTCAGGCATGACAGCCAGCTAGGCTGAAATCCAGGTGATAGGGGCTCAGACATAACTCCCCAGTCACCTTGTGCCCAAGACTGAATCTAACCCTGACCTTCACATCTTATTTTTTTTCCCTAGCAGTGCACTTCATAAATGCAGGGCTTTGGTGATCTTAAATGTTATACCCAGCAGGGCTTGAAAATGAAATTTTTGAGTTGAAGCTATGGTTGCAAATGAGAAACATGAACTCAGTTAACATCTACTAATAAGGGGTGCATTGAGGTGCAAGGCACATAGAAACCTTTAATTAAAGGTTGAGGTTGGAAAAAAAATGGATCAGGAATCTGGGAGACTTTGGCTAAAAAGGGTGAAGATATCACAAATGTTTGCAAAATATTAGACTTCTGGAACACACTTGGAGTAGTGACATCTCAAAGGTGGGCAGGTGAAGCTGATGCAGAAGGGACTTGGATCCTCTTTAGAGCTGCAGTAAAGGAATTATAAATTATCTGATTTTGGATAGGTCAGGTAGGAGTCTCTGTTCTCACCTTGACCCCTGTATTCACTTCAGAGTGTTTTTAACAAAGTGTCTTAAATACAACTACAGCTTCTCCTCCCAGCTCCTCCTCCTCTCTACTCCCTAGAAAGGTGCCTGAAATGTTTCTTAGGGATGGGAAAAAATTCCCCCTTTATCTGAGCACACAAAACCCCCCATGCAGAAAACCCCAAACCTCCAGGTTAGAATTCAAGGCACTTTGCAGAGCAACTGTTACATGCTTCCCTCAGTGACGCAGGGGAAGACAAGAACATGTTTTTAATTGCAAAGTCTAATGGTTATGCATGGGTCCTGTCATGCTTGTGAGAACTTGTTCTACCCCAGCCCTCCCTCTCCTTCCCTGCTGAGACAGCCTTGCCAAAACCCAGCTCGAGAGTGGTCACAGGGAAAACATGAAGCCTTGCAGGGATTTGGGGAGTAGACACCAATCTGTCAGAGGTGTCACCAGAACTGGATACATCTGCTGATCTGTTACCACTTGCTAATTATGGATTCAGCAGCTAATTGTCATAAATCTTGGTAAGAGATGTGGAATGAGGCAGAGTTTTTAAAGCAGCATGGCTTGGATTGGTTTGCATGGGCAGGAATGATCACCCCCCGTGCCAGAGCTCTGCTGCTGTGTGATACCTCCGTGAATACCTGCATTGTTGTCAGTGCCAATTTGCTCCCAAAAGCATTTCTGACATTCCTTTGCAGGAATGGTGAGTGTCCAGGACTGTAATACACTGACTCGTTGAAGGATTTCATTTAATAAACCCAGAGATACTGGCAGTCACAGCCAAACAGATGTTTTACAGGATGAAATCTTGCATCCTTCACCAGGCTGTACCTCTGGTCCACCCTGAGGAAAGAAAAGCACAACTGTGCCAAGCAGGATTGAGGTCTCATGCCTTGACTGTGCAAACCCACAAAATGGGCACTGCCTCAGTGAGGGTTAATACTCTTTGCATGTGATTCAGCCAGCCAGAGTTTGAACTTGGAAAGAAAAGAATTTAACAAGTTTGATTCAGCTTTAGGTACCCTTTCCAACATTGCATCGTGTCTAGTTACCCACCATCTTACTCCACCTGATTTCAATGCTCCTCTGAGTCTTGAAAGCTGCAGTTCAAGGTGGAAAGGGTAAAGCCAAGCCTTCAACATCTCAAAGGCATTGAATTTACTTAAATGCTGAGCAACTTCTCAGGAAATCAAGTCCCTTCAGGCTATGTGCAGTTGAATATCCAAAAATAACTACTTGAAACTTTCTGTGGGTCTAAGGATCACAGGCTCTGTATTCATGTGAACCAGTCTTCAGATAAAAGATCAGAACTAAATTTGTGTTATTGTTTGACTGGCTTTTCCTTTGGAGAAAGTAGAGTCAAGGTTGCATGCAGAAGAAATATCTCTCTTAACAAGTAACTCTTGGTTTTCAGAAATTTAGTTCTGCTTTTTATTTCCTAGTCCTTTTCCTGCTTTCAGCCAGTTTTTGTAATGTTTTCAACAAGTCCAAATTTTTTATCTAGACCAAGATTACCAACTGCTTTTGGAAATAAAAACTAATAACTGTCACATATTCCACTGAAATCTGCCAAATTTTCCAGGTAGAAAGACACAACAATCTATTTTAAGACTAGTTTTCACTAAAGCTGGCTGAAAACTCCACAGTGGAATGTTTGTTTATTTTCCCAGATGAAAAAGCTGATTCATAGTAATTCAAACATTTTGCTGAGATAGTTCAGTTTTGATTCAGGTGTGACAAACTTCAAGCAGGGCAAAATTAACTTCTAATGAGTAGATTCCTGCCAGGAATTAGACTTGCAAGATGCTGTGGCCAGTTGGGAACCCTCTCCTCTGGAGCCTGTCAGCACATCAGGATAGTGGCCACCAGGGAATTAGGAACCTGAAAATGTTTAAACTGTTCATGTTTAAAAGTTGTGATGTTTTCTGCTTGATGGAAAAGGAGACAGATGCAGGCCAGAACAGCATTACTCAATTCTTCCCTGAGCTTCCATGTCTGTCCATCCAGCAGTCTGAAAATCAGGATCAATTGCTTTGTCAGGATAAAGTAAAAATAGGGGGTTTATTCTGAATGAGAAAGCAATTTTATACTAAAATATTGAAACCTGATCTACAGAGAATGATTTTTGCTATACAAAATACTTGGGCTCTTAACAATCCATGGCCATTAAGGTCCATTAATTGATTAATTAGGAAAAGGGTTAATCCCTCTCTGGGAAATGTAAAATTACTTCTTGGGTATGAGGGGGAAAAATTTTCTCTGTATGTTATTAACCACACAGATGAAGGTCTTTCTGACTGAGTTCTGCAACCCACACTTTTTATTTCTGAAGGCAAAAGCTTTTGTGTACTGAAAGCAACCATTTATCTTGCAGAAAGCAGAGATGCACATCAGCAGACACCAAAAAAACAAGAAACAAAAATTCACCTCCCACGAATCCAAACTTTAAAAAAAGGTAATTGAAAAAAAAAAAATTGGTTGCAAAACACCTGTTTTGAAATTTGTACCACTGTGATTTTTCGGAAAAACTTTGAAAAGACTGCGAAATGCATTCTTTGCTTTAGAGTGAGATAATTTTTAGTTCTGATTTCACCTAAAACCTCATAGGAAATATTTTTGGGTTGACATAATGCAAGTCAACTATCCTCAGCCATAATCCCCTTGTTTTTTGGTAGTGCATGCAGCCTATGCCAGCCCTGGATCATCGGGATTGATGCAAAATGCCGGTGAACTGGAACACCAGTAATTTTCCACAATGGAGTGACTCTTGTGTTAAAGACTTATAAGTAGTCTCAGAATCTGGACTAAAGTACCAGAAAATTTAGTTTTATTGGTGCATTAATGCTCCATTTAGTGCTGAACTCCTGCCCGAGCGGGGAAGACACCAGGAAATACAAAGAATTTAAATTTTTTGCTTTGTTTTCTCTGCTGCTCTGGGGAGGCCAAGTAAAAAGAGCATCAAACCATTCCCTGGTGCAGGTGGTTTCCTTCCAGCATGGTCACATCCCTTCTCCTGAGAGTGTGTGTGTCTGGTGTGGCAGCACGTGAGGCTCCTGTAAATCACATCTCCCGCTCCCCGACACGTTCCCATCCCTCTGGAGCTGGCTGGGTCTCAGCTATGCTCCAACAGACACACACACGTGCCCCAAAAATCAGAGCTGGGTCTTGTAGCTTCCATGCCTGGCAATCCTTTTCCTTCCTTCTACCCCAATCCACACCCAGCCTCTGTGGGTGATGACAAATGCAGCAGCCGGGGTGAGATGAGTGGTGTAGTTAACGATGATTTAACACTTTGCAGGCTGCTGTCCCAGGTGGTTATACATTCCTTGCATTTGTTTGGCTGGAAATATGGAAAATTAATTAGTAGCAGAAGGGTATAACTTTGCCAGCCCATTAACTGAATTATAAGTAAGTGTTTTCTTTGTCTGGCAATATCTTACCTTGTCCTTGTGCCAAAAATATCTCATAACCTGGTATTATATTCTCTGAAGACAACCTTTTCAATGACTTTATTAGTGAAATACTGTAATACCAGTAGGAGAGGATTTTTTT
>VWZU01008059.1:1594333-1634552 GCA_013397095.1 Sterrhoptilus dennistouni | reverse complement strand
AAAAAAAAAGCTCTTATTTTCAGAAAGCCCCCAAAACTATCTATCCAGAGATATGAATTGGTTAGTGAAGTGCTGTAAAAAGAGGAGCTTTTTTTATCTGTCCCTTGCAAAGTGCACCAGAAACCTCTAAGGGCTCCATGGAAAGAGACTCAAGAGAGCAGGGTGGAGTTGGATGTTTTCATTGGACAACAATAGGTTTTGCATGAGAATATTTGGGGAAACTGAGGCAAGAAAGTGCATCTAATGTCTCGCTCTTTTCTTTTGACCTAGGTACTTTATTTATTCCTTACAAAATAGAACGATTGAATCACAAAATGGTTTGGGTTGGAAGAGACCTTGAAGATCATCTGATTCCAGCCCTCTTGCCATGGACAGGGACACCTTCCACTAGACCGTGTTCCTCAAAGACCTGTCCCTCCTGGCCTTGAACACTCCCAGGGATCCACAACTTCCTTGGGCAACTCATGCCAGGACCTCACCACCCTCACAGTGAAGAATTTCTTCCTAATATCTACTCTAAACCTCAAACTGTTTAAAGGAACTGAGGCTATTTGAGAGTCCTTCCTGCCACTGGTGTCGATTGCTGATTTCACTTCCACTGAACAAGGAGCTGTTCAAATGTTGATGTTCTTGACTTCATCTACTCAAGATGACACTAAATCATGGGACACTCGAGCAGAAGAGTTTTGGTTCACTCTGCCAAGGCTGCAAACTCGTTGTACTGAGAGCAGAAGGCATCAACCCAAGGGTGTCCAAAGTGTAAGAGGCACAACAAATCCTCCTGGAGAGCTTTACAACAGAGAACGAGCTTTACCAGAACCACACACATGTATTTTGGTGTGATGTGATGGGCAGAAGGAAGAAGAAGAGATAAGATCCTGATCTCCCTGTCCCTCCAGTCTGCCACAATTCAGTCTGTGGAATGAAACACTGGGAGGTTCAGTTTTCTCAGGCTACATCTGGACTCCGGAAACAGAAATCCTGAGCCAGTGGAGATATTTCTGCCAAAAAATGTTTGGCAGTAGCAAATTGAATTCTCAGTTTCATAACGCTTTAATTTTTTTTTTTTTGCAGATTTTAAAAATAATGCCTCTTTATGTTCCTGGATTTTTTTTTTTTTTTTTTTAAGGAAAAAGAGATCTTTGCCTACCTTAGAATTTTAAAAATTTGCCAGAAAGCAGACAAAACATCTTTTTGGCTAACGACTCAAAATTTTTTTAATAATTACCTGTGATTCTGATCTAATGCTTCTTGCAAATGCTTTGAAAATGTCAAGCAATATATTGCTTGTGCTGTGATCTATATGTCTGCCGCAGACAAGAAATATAAAATTTTTAAAATTCTTCTTCAGAAAGATTTTTGGCCACTGTGGCCCTTCTTGTTCTCCCCCTTAAAATGGAAATCAGGAATAGCTCATTAAAATCTCAGGTTTGTTTTTTTTTCAGTGTAAGTGAAAGGAAAATCAAACTGCATGTATCTGATATACATTAACTTAAAGTCGGCTATTAAACAACAAGTTGCAAAAGACTATGGGAAATCTGAATCCCTGCTGATTTTTGCTAATTTTATAAAGAGTCTACTTAATTTCCTCAAGAAAACAAGGCAAATCTTCCCTTGAGGGCATATACATTTTTGAATGGGCTACAAGTGAGTCCCTAAGGGCTCAGTTATCATTGATCACAGTTTGGCCTGTTGGATATTGCTAAGGGAAATTTAGTGTGATTGTCTGTGATCACTGCCATGTGCTCATACCCATTAGGAGACCTATTCAGTCCACTGATGTTTGGTTCCTAGGAAAATAGTGTAGCTGCTCTCAAAACATTTTGAGTTTGCAGTATTTTGTTTTAGTTCTCTTCCCTTCCCTTCCTCCCTGTGGGTTTTTTCAGGCAGAGGAGCAGATGTTCAAGATCAGAAATTACCTTTGTACAGGGAGCAGCCACACTGGGCAGGCAGTGCTGTATTCTAAGAAAATGCAATACAACAAAACCACTCCTCTTCCCGTTTGGCTAATTTTCCCTATTACTGTTTTCTAGGCAGTTGCAGGGGTGACATAGGAAAGCAATAATATCTCCATCTGCATCTATTGTGCAGAGAAGTGAGTTTTAGAGACTTGCCTCTGAACCATGGGTGCTTTCAGGGGATCATTGGACTGGCTCAAAACCACCAGTGGTTTCAGGACTGTTGTGGTGCAGTGTTGCCCTTATCACTACAACTTGCCTTTGTAGCTAATTCCCAAAAATTTCTGTCTCTCTCCTGGAGATTTTCAGTCTCAAGGACTTGTCTCAGTGACATCACAGATTAGAGCCAATGTTGACATGCAATGGGAGCCAGTAGTGGCACTTGTGTAGCTCATGACGGGAAATACAGAACAAGTTATAGAAGTGTGAGAGGTGAAATGCAAATATTTCACTCTTCCTTGCAAGTAGGAAGCAAGGGCTGGTGTTCTACAGTCTCCTAAATGACAGGCTACATATTCACAGAGGTGTCTGCTGGGTATAAAATACAAATTTTTCCTTCTTATCTGCAGATTTTGGATTTAGGTCTCACTGCAGCCTCCTTTGTTCTGGGGTTTAATGAAGCACAGGCTCTTATAGTTGCTCTTTTGTCGAGATGTGTTGAACTACAGGATAGGATGGGGACAAATATCCTCTAATAAACACAGCATAAAATTCCAAGTCTTATAAAG
Organism: Sterrhoptilus dennistouni; assembly: GCA_013397095.1. NCBI lineage: Eukaryota > Metazoa > Chordata > Aves > Passeriformes > Zosteropidae > Sterrhoptilus > Sterrhoptilus dennistouni. The sequence continues at coordinate 1,631,866 of VWZU01008059.1, read as the reverse complement.
GAATGGAAAAAGAAAAGAAAAGAAAAGAAAAGAAAAGAAAAGAAAAGAAAAGAAAAGAAAAGAAAAGAAAAGAAAAGAAAAGGGAAAACCCAGTAATTAACAATCTTTCTTAATTCTTTATGTAACCTTCTGGTTTTGACTTAGTGTCAGATTCAAAGAGATCCATATATATATATTTACTTTTCACTCCTACTTCACCAGTTTTAATGATTTAGACATTTTTTTTCAATAAAAGAGGGTGAGTTGTAGAAGCCAAAACCAATGTGGCTAATCCTTGCTTGTGTGTCTGCCTCTTGCAGACCTGCCAGTTCCCAGTTCTTTGCCTAAAGACTTTCTCCGTTAGGACAGACTGCAAAGCAACTTGTTTTCTTCTTGCATGTGCGTCAGCAAGAAGGTTAGGGCTGGTCTCCAGAATGGGTGGGGAAATAATCCAGGTGTGAAAATGCATGCATGTAGATGCTTGCAATTAAAATGTAACCACAGTTGCAGACAGCATTTTCAGCATTTTTTTTTTTCCTTCCAGCTGTAGCTTTGCTATAAGCTGGTTTCAATCCTCCATTTGAGTGCTGCTGAACTTCCAGTATTTATTTAGGTGCTGTTTTGCTGGATATTTGGTCCAGTAAGCAAAGAAACACAACTGTTTCTTACCCATATGAAGCCGGACCTTTGCATTGGTCTCTGCTCCTTGGAATCTGGCATGAATTGGTTTTGCCCCGGAAATATTTAGACCAAATCTGAGGCTGAGGCTTTTCTTCTGCAGATATGTTTCCCCCTTCCCATCTCTTTTCTTTATTCCTGTCCTTGACAAAGCTTGGGTAATACAGCTGAAATGAAAAAATAGGCTGGGAAAGAACCAACAAACCAACTTTAACATTAAATGGTTTGGTAGACTAAGGAGGAATCAGCTTTTACCTGAATGAAAGACCTGCTAAAGACTTGCAGCTGTAATAACATCCATTTCCAGAGTTTCAGGTCCTTAGTAATGGCCAAAAGTATTGATGCAAGAGAAAAAATGCAAATGGAGAATTGCTCTACAGCTGCTTGGTCTACTCCACCATTCTGGGAAAGATTTTCTGAACCTTCGGGAATTATAGGAGGACACAAGGCTTGGCTCTTGCAAGTGATGTACCTTGGCTTATCATGGTTTAACACATACCCAAGACAGGTGGGAAAAAGTGATTATGCCATTAAAGTCCAATGACAAAGTGCTGTGGAGGAGGATTAGGAAAAACATCTCGAGAAGAGTCCAGGATATTTCTGCAGTGGATTTCTCTTTATCCTCAGCATCCTGAAAAAAGGTGAACACCCACTTCATGTTTGAGACGAATATGTGTTCACAATTTCTGCGTGGTTCTGTGATATATTATGAAACATTCAGAAGTTTAATTTGTGAGAGCTGACTTTGTAGGTCATTGGGAGAAAGGTCCTGTCTGCAAACACTAAAAATTGTCTATTTGGAGGAGAACACCACTGCAAGAACAGAGAGACATTCCTTAAACATAATGTGGTTTTCCAGTGGAATTACTTCTCATCTTCAGAGTATCACCTGTTGCATAAATACCTTGCTACAAAGGTTACAACTAGGAATAATCCTTTTTTTTTTTTTTTAATCCTTATATTCCCAAAGGCAAAATAGTTCTGTGGTGTGAAGATACGACTCTCACCTGACACAGTGCCATTAGTTCAGCTGGAGAGAATTGCCTCTGGGCAAACATCAAACCGTGATGGATTAGGTTATGTTTTTTTCCACACAGGTGTCTCTGAGTAACTTTTTGTAAATCTTTGGAGATGAAAAATCAGGGAATAACTTAATCATGTTGTGTTATTAAAAAGATTTACTGAGCAGCACCCAGTGGATTAATTGGGTGGTCCTTAAAGAGCCTAAATTTTGGGGGGTTGCTGTGGATGTAAAACCTCTCTTTGCATGGTGGTTTTACATGGAGGGTTTTGTGTTGCCTTTTTTTTTTTTTTTTTTTTTTTTTTTTTTTTTTTTTTTTTCTTCTCCCTCTGTTCCACCAGTGTGGGGATGGTAACACTGAAAAGAAGAATATGTTGTTGGTGACTTATCATAATTTTAAATTGCTAGTAACTCTCACAGAGTACATGCTACTACAAATGAAGCTGATCTGTGCAATATGTTGGATAATGGAACGGTGCTAATTAGGAGACACTGAGAATTATATCAACCCCATACGACTGTCACAAGCAAAACCATGGAGCAGCCCAGGGAATGATTATAGAAAGAGTATCACTGTCTCAACATTGCCTGAAGGGGAAGCCTCATAAAGCTTCACTATAAAATTTATCTGACAGATTTCCAGGCAGTAATTATACCTCTGATTTATATGTGTTTAATATCACTTATGCTATATTATTTTTTTTCCTCAAAAGACTCTTGGAAGCTTTTTTGTTGTACTGTCACTCTTTCTTTCTTGAAAATGGAGCCAGGTAGCTGTGGTGTCACATCACTTTCTCAACATTTATATTAGACAAGGTTTTAGGTTTGTCGTGTATTCTTTTTTTTTTTAATTTTCAAAGCATATTACAAATCATCTTCAAGCAACAGCTCTCCAGTTTTCCTGCCCAATGTGCACTAGAACAGGCTGACAGGGGAAGTGGTTGAGTCATCATCCCTGGATGTATTTAAAAGGCATGAAGAAGTGGCACTTGAGGACATGGTTTACTGGTGGGCTTGGCAGTGCTGGGGCAACAGCTGGATTTGATGTTCTCAGAGATCTTTTCCAACCTAGATGATTCTATGCTTATACAAGATATTTAAACACTTCTTTGCTGTAGTGAGACCTATGAAGAATCACTAATTTAACAGCACTCAGAAAGATATCTGTGAAAAATCACCCAGTGCAATTAACCCAGATCTCTTGAGCTTTGAATATCAAGTCATGCTGAGCACTAAGACTGCCAGGCCATGGAAGACAGGAGGGCTGAGCAATCCAGCAGTCTGCCTTCCAACACAGCTCAGCTTGGGATCCCAATCCTCTTCCAAGTGTGGGTTAGCCTTCTGGTGTCCTTGCAAGCACATCCCCTGGGCATGTGCAGCTGGGGTGGCCACTGCCTGTCTCAGCAGGAAAAGCTCTAGGGCAGGAGAGAAGATGCAATCTGGGGATGCAAATGAGTGACTGGTAAACCCTGGGAATGAGGTGGGAACAACTCAGTGATTCTCAGGTGGCACAGGCTTGCAAATGCCACTGACAGGGGTAAGATGAAGGCTGTACAGGGAGGGAGACACTGTGAGAGTGCATCTTCCCGTGGTGTGTGAAGCAGCAGCACAGAAATCCCTTTGACTAACTCACCTTGCAGGAACACAGAGTCCTGAATACTGTGCTAGGATGTCTCCAGGACTTCTAAGAAACAGAACTGGCTGATTACCAGGACTCAAAGAGCTGTAGTCACCAGATTTGACATTTATGTGAGCAGTAAATAGTTTTGAAGGGGGTTTAGAGGCAAGAGGGGAACACAGAGATCTCCACACTGCACCCAGCTCTGTTTGCTACCTGACATTTGGCTTCACATCTGGGCTGCTGGATTCCTAGGCTAATTTGGTGAGAACCAGAGTTCCAGATAGTAATGTGAGGTTTTGGACTTCCAGGAAAAGGTTCACAGGTTACTTCTCTCTTCCCAAGAGAATACTGACAGTTTTCTGACTTTTTTTTTTGAAAACTGAGAAAATTGTTATGTGTGGACCTAAGAAAGAAGCTGAGTAAGGCTGTTATAATTTGTGATTAATGTTAATCTTGGTGGAGATAGTGCTGATGACCAAATCCCTGACACTATTTTAAGGCTTTTGAAGTATATTTCAAGGCAGAAGTGCTCCTTGGAGTGCATTATTATTCTCAGATAAAGGTGAGACTTTATCAGCTTGCTACTATAATTTTGATGATTTTTAGCCTACAATGCTCCAAATCAAAATAGGAAAGTGCAATTGTCCCCATCAACAAGAGGTGACATGAAAAGAGACAGGAGGACTTTTCCAGGGCAAAGAATCTCATGTTAGACCAAATTTAATCATATCGCTGTCCACAAAATAGGAAATTTCCTGGTAAAGGTGAATGGAGTTTTTATATTAAAAATATCCTCAGGAATTCCAGCTAACACTAAATAAATTTCTGCTGCTTCCAGCTTTTGGAGAAGTCAGTCTGCTGAATGGAAAGATGCTCAAACACCTCTGCTCTGTTTGGTATTCTCACTTGCACTGTGGTCAGGCTCCATGGAAATATCAGAGCGATGGCTCTCACCCACACATGGCAGCTGCCTGAAACTATATAGCTGAGGTCAGTATTGTTTTCATACCCCCCATCCTCCCCCATTTTATGGATTTAACAGTAAGATATTTAAATAGTTTGTGAAGCACCTCCTGAATTAGTACACACCATTAGGCCCAATAGAGACCATAACAAAAATTTGTTAATCAGCCTGGTATATTAAAATACACTTAAACTGTGCATTTCAATGTTGGCATGCAAGCTGCAGTTGCTCACACTCTGCTTCAGACTCTCCTTCTGAGGAGAGGCAATCTTGGAAAAGGGACAGTACAGAGAGAGGGGAATTTCAGAAATTCAGCAGCTAATTTTAATCTACACTGCAGGAGAGTCAGAGCTCATGTAACTTTGAGGCCAGGCTGTTGCAGCTGAGCTGAGCCTCTGTCTCAATGATTTTGCATTCACGTTGCCAGCAGACTTTATTTTGCACTGGCGAAACACCAGGTCTTTCCGTAGTAAAACCACCCCGTGACATTGCTTCTGGAAGACAACCACAAAACCTAATCCCTTAATCCCACTTGAGAAAGCTGTTTTAAATGGGAAGCAGAGTTGTGTTCACTTCCATGCTCACATGACTGATTCTGATCTCAGTTCTGCCAGCACAAATTGAAACACACACTGTAACATGGCAAAATTTGCTCTTGATCTGGCCCAGATACTGTAAATTCCCATCTGTGCATAAGGTGGCTCCATGCTGCCCTGATAGATGCATCAAAGGCATGAGAGACAATCTGTATCCCATTATTGGAAAAAACATGAACTGAATTGGGAGTGATAATAATTTCAAAACACTTTTTTTTTTTTTTTCCCCCAAAACCAGAGACAGGTGAGGCCAGTATCTGAGGTATTACAGACTCACGTACAGGATTGTAGTGGAATGACTTGAAGCTGAAAGAGAGGAGGTATAGATTGGATATTAGAAAGAAATTCTTTATTGTGAGGGTGGTGAGGCTCTGGCACAGGGTGCCCAGAGAAGCTGTGGCTGCCCCTGGATCCCTGGAAGTGTTCAAGGCTGGATGGGACTTGGAGCAACCTGGTCTAATGGAAGGTGTCCCTGCCCATGGCATGAGGATTGGAACTAGATAATCTTTCAGGTCCCTACCAACCCAAATCATCCTATGATTATTTGATCATATCTGCTTGCTTTGGAACAAATTCTTAGACTTTTAGCACATTTAATTTGTAAACCATTCTCAGATGCATATTTTCCAACTTTCTTTTCCTAATCAATATTCTATATTGTACAAACATTTTGCTCCAGAGCGTGATGTAGAGGTCAAAAACCATGACTCTTTTACAAGCTGTGCAAAGTAGTGACTCCAGACAATTTGCCCTGCATCTTGAATGAGCAGTTACGCAATCGAGAACATCATCTGTTCATGAAAAAAACTTTGGAGGTCTGGAGGACACGCCAAGGTTGTAAAGGAAAAAAAAAGCCAATTTAATTTTTGAAAATTAAAGGTGAGAAAAGGACAATCAAAAATTCCACTCTCTTTATGTCAGGAACGAATAAAATTTTTTTGTTCCATCTCATCACCTTGGCATAGGTGCCATTCATGGAGTGGATTTCCCTCCTCTTCCCTGTGCTTTTTCCATCCTGTGTAAGGGGCTCGTGTTGCTCACTGTGGGGTTGGGTATCATGGGAAGGCAGAGAGAACTAGAGAGTCTCCAGGGAGAGTCAGGAAATGTCTGCTGTGGTTCATAATGGCTTCACCAAATCAGCGATGACATTTAAATAGTGTTTATAAAGTGTATTTAAGTCCTCGGGTGAAGTGAAAAGACATTATCATTAATATATTAATATCCTGTGGCTTCTTATGAGGCTATGTTTTTTTAATCTTGAATAGAAGTGGTTTATAATAGTTTTTCCAGAAATAATCCTTTTTCTTCTTTTTTCTCCTCCACTTGTGGAACTGACACTTTTTCCAAACAGCCTCCAGCTGTCGTCGTTGTGACTTGGTGCTGACACTGCCAGGGATATAGCAGGACTACAAGAATGTGAATTCTCCATCTCAGGAAGGAAATAAGAGCTAGCACCTTACTTCCAGAAATATATGCTTGTTTTTTTTATGTTTATTGCTTCAATTCCATTGTGTTGGATTAATTTCAGTTTATTCTGTACATCAAAATTGATGAAATACTCATCTTCTGATAGTGACTGGAAATTGTTTTCATCTAATTTGAAGCAATATCTTGGATTAGGAGGAATCCTTTCCTTTCAAAGTATCTTTTTTTAAAAAACAGATAGATCCAAACCTTACAGAATTAAAAAAGGGGTTATTGTTTGGATTAGTGATGCAAAATGGTTTCATAACTGGTTTCCACAAGACAAAACAGACAGTGACATGGAAAATAACACTAAGGGCTAGATCTGATCAAACAGAAGGCAGGGAAGTGCTGTGACTAAACTGGAAGGGATCCCAACACTTGGTGATGAAACCCAGCACAGAATCGGGTTGCTGGAAATGGGATGAAGCTCACTGGTTCACACGGCTTCCTTGAGACTACTGGGGTTTTTCCTTGGGAAATTATGTTTTGACTTCTTTATATGTGCTAAAATGCACTGAAATTCACTACTGCTTTTGTCACATTCTTTACAGACAAAGTGACTTCAATATGAAGAAAGGGTTACTAACACAGGTCTGCTCCAGGACAGCAAATGTGGAACTTTTCCTCCTCAGTCATCCCTCATTTTATCCAGAGATTGCTGCAAGATGAAACAATATTCCACAGATTTATTTCTGCACTATTTAGTCCTGATAAAAGTAGTATCAGCACAGAATCACACACTGAGACTTGTAGATTCACTTATAAATTTTGCTGTCCACAGATGGTCATTTTAGTTGCATTAATTATCCCAAATCCACGCTGGGACTGTTTGGTCCTGTTTTATCCTGTTCTATTCTATCCTATCTCATCCCATTTTAGCCTAATCTAGTCTATCCTATCCCAATCCCATGGAATAGGGAACTCCTGAAATTTTGTTACTAGTCTGCTCTTCATGTCTAGCAGGTAACTGAAACTTCTCTGTCTGATTTTGTAAAGAAATGACATGGTGAAATTAGAAGTTATCAAAATTAACCCTTTGAAATAACTTTCCTTATTAATAATTTTCAAATAATGTCAAAGGTAACATTGGAAACCCTTGACCAGGCAGGGGGAGATTTGTGGGGGGAAAAAGAAAGTGAGCAAAAATGACGAAAAAAATTTTTTTTCATTGAAAAATGAATTTATAGAATCAGGAAAGGTATTTGTAAAAACTATTAGCACTCATACTTTTTATATTCATATTTTTTCATGATTATATCAGGAGTCATAGACATCTTTTGTTTTAATTTTTTTGTTCTTTTTTCTTGATATTTGACCTTTTACGAGGTCAAATACTTATAGACTATAATACAAATTATTATTAATACAAAAACTTATTTTCAGTTAATAAATTATCAATTAATATTTTATAATGAGTTTTTATTACAGGTCCAATATCATATTGATTAAAATATCCAAATGAAATTTAAGAGCTGAAACTACAACTTCTCTTAATCCTGCAGATTGGTTTATAAGCTATCTTCTCTAAAAATTTTACTTTGCTTCCCATTGTTCTGATTTTATTTTTGGAAATCATTTAACCTGGCCTGTAAAATGTGGTGGAATGAAACAAATAGTCTCTCAACATTGCATAAAAAGTAGTAAAACATATGTGCTTACGCTGCGTGCACAAACATGCTGTTTTTGTCACATTAAATATTGAAAATTTAAATTTTTGTTACAAGGGTAAATATAATAATATAGTTATATGTCCATACTCAGTTCAGTAATTTCCCAAGATTTCTAAGTGTGAGAATTTAGGAAGTAGATTAATAAATGTGTATTTAAATATTTAAACACAGGAGTTCTTTTCAAAAGTGCTGAGAATATTACATTTCCAGGTATGATTGTGCTTCTTCTAACTTTGGGAAACCAAGTCCCTTATTAAAACAATTAAAGTGTGTAAGGCAAGTTTTGGTCTCGTTGCTTTTTGTCCATAAATCAGCATTACAGCTCATGTCAACACTTCGAATGACCATCTCCTTCAAACAAAATTAAACTAATGGGCTCGGAACCTGACTATTGTCATGGGAAAACAATAAAAAATAACCCTTTTCCATGCTTTTATCACCACTGTCATTAACTACTGCCTTGTGCAAGAGCACATAAAGCACACTAGGCACTGACTTCTCTCTGTTCCATGACCACCTGCAGAGGAAAACCCCAAAAGCTGCTTCTACTCCACATTGCTCTGAGCCCCTGGGTGTTGGTGCTCAGTCAGACCATGCATCGGTTTCCCTGCTCTGCTGAGGAAAGATGCCATTTAAAGAAATCAGCCTTATTATGTCCCAATGACAAGCATAATTAAGAATGTCTGCCTGCGAGAGGCACAAGAATAGAGGGGAAAGCTTTTGTTCACCTGAGCACACTACCATCCTTGACCCATCCAGGTAATTCAAACCCTGGTGGGATTGGACAAGGACAGGTGTAATTGGGCCCCAGTCTAGGCTGCTTCCAGCCTTGCAATTAGCCTAATGAGGTTGTCTGTGGAGGGGTCAGTCGCTAGCGGCCACTTTGGCTGGAGCCTTCTCAGGCAGTCGGCAGAGGGAGAACAAGGAGCCCATTGGGTCAGAGCACGAGACAAAATGAATGCTGGTAATTGATCCAGTGACAGCGGCGTCTGTCCTGAGATGGGGGAAATGGCCAGCTGCAGGGAAAAGGCTTGGTGCCAAAAAACCTCCAAAGATAAAAACCCCCCTGCCCCTAACTCCATAAAGGACTCGTATGTTTCTGCAGATGTGAATTTAAACAAATTTTTAAAGGGCACCCAGCCATGTGGGCATTTCGCTCAGTTGGGTACAACTGTGCTGCCATCTCTGTGAACTGAATAAAACCTTTCCATGAGCTGTTTTAACTCTGCCCTCTCAACCCACTCCCTGCCAAAATCCCCAAATGCATGTGCAGCCCCTAGGTATGGATCCATACACAAATGTGCCATTATGTTCTCTTGGATCTTACCAGGAAGGTTCTGGATGTGCCCTTGAAAATGCATTCACAATTAGGGGTGTGATTCAGCATGTTTATTTTGAACTTCACTTGTTTCAGGTGGGCTGAAATGTAATTTTAACCCATCCTTCCATTGCTCTGTTCTTGTGAGGGTTTTTAATTAAACATAGTCTTTAATCAATTAAGTGGCAGCTGCAAGTAATGTGTTAGTGCTCTGAATGTGTCTTTAGAAATATCCAGCCTTACAGAAAATGCAAGTTCAAATAGCAGCAGGGAAGAGATTGACTTTCATCCTTCCTTTGAATTCTACAAAATTTCCTGTCTGGTGCTACTCATCAATATCTTGCCTAGACATAAGAGACAGCTCTTCTAAAACAATGTATCCCTCCTCCCTTTTTCTAGCTGCATAGAAATTCAGGGTAATAGAAATAATAGTAATAATAAATACTGAAGCTGAAGTTAGAAATGGCAGCTCCAAAGCTTGAAAATCCGTTTATTGCTGGCAGAACCTACATGTTTGGGAAGGGCATTGTTGATAAATGCCCTTTCAATGCTTATCATCACTTTGACTTCAGGGCTAGTATAAAACATGCATGTCCCTATGCATAACTGAGCTTAAGATTATTTCTAATAATTATAATAATAGTAATTGTTATTACTCTTTGTAATGAGGATAGAGACTCATTTCTGTCACCTTTTTACAAAGATATAACAAATTATCTACACTGACCTTAGTTAGACATCTAAAATATGGTGTCTGTATAGAACGTGACAAGCTCAGAATATCCTTACATATATTTTTTATGAATTGAATAGTCCTTGCACCTGTGAGAAATGAGAACAGAGACACCAGTAGGTTGTGACTGGAGTTGCCAAAAGAAGGTGGAGGTGCTTACCCCAGCTGTTCTCTTTGGTCACTAGAGAGAAGTAGGTGACAGCAGCAGGCAAGTGATTCAGCCTTCAGGGAGCTAGCTAAGACCAAAATTAATTGAATTTAATTCCTCCTGGAGGAAACTCCTATTTCCCATCCTACAAAGGCACTCTGGGGTGAGCAGCTCAGTTGTAGATGCTGAATGTTGAAGGAGTAAGGTAGGTTGGCACAATCCTGTCTGTGACTTGTATGTGTTCAGACTTGAAGTCTGTGGCATGGTCAAAACCAAGATTGATTTTTTTAATGCTCAGTTATGAATGAACCTAAAGCTAAGTGTCTTTGCTAGAGCAGATGAGAGCTTGCTAGAAGGAACAGAGAATGAGATCCCAGACTATTTCCTATTTCATACCTTTTGCCACTATGTTCCACATGGAGGTTCACAACCCCCAAGATGTTGAGGTGTCACATCCCTTCTCACACACTCATTTCCAGGAGGGTGGCCAATTTCAATTAATAGAGTGTGACCACCCAATTTAGAATCATGAGTTGAACAAACACATGGAGTCTCTGTGAGTTTAATGAGAGTGATGACAGTGCCCTCTAACTGGGGATCTGCCTGGCAGGGAGGACACTGTGCTAGACATCAACGGGGGGAACGGGACAGGCTTGCTCTGAGAGCAGGTCATGCCTCCACTGACCCTGTAGCCACCACCCCTCTGCCAAAGGGAGTGCGTGATAAATAATAGCAATAATAAAAATTAAATTCCATCTTGCAGTATTTTTCTGTTTTTCATCCATATGCCACGATGCCAAGGGAGTTAGGGACAATGCTGGCTAGAAGAATGATGGATTTATGACTACTGCTGACTCCTTTTTTCCTCCTGTGAATCAGAAGTTTTAAAAAGCAGGCGTATGTCTCCTGTGCAAATAGCCTGTGTTAACAGAGTGCATCAGGATCTCATGTGCATGTTGAGGCCCATGCTGAGCTCAGCTCAGAAACCAGGCACTTGTCCACTAGCACAAAGCCTCACACACTAGTCAGACATCAGCATCCCTTTTGTGCATTAGACACACTGAATACAGTCTTCTTTCCCAATCAAACTCATCTAGGAGTTGGAAAATAAGGTACTTTTGATGACTCAGCCTCTTCCTATATTTTGTTTCCATTTTTTGCAGGTTCTACTTAAAGCAATTCCACTCAGATGCTCATTTTTTTTTTCCTCCTAAAGCATTATTTGCCTTTGGGGTAGAGACCTTATTTGAAGTTCAATCATATTTTGAGGCAACATATTTGACTTATTCTCTCTGGTACAACAAATTAGTCAAACCAAGTTTTCTGAACATCAAGAATATATTTGCAGGACTGTACTGATTTGGCTGGGATAGAGCCAATTTTCTTCACAGTAGCTGATATTGGGCTGTGATTTGGATTTGTGCTGGAAATAGTATTGATAATACAGGGATGTTTTCATTATTGCTGGGCAGAGCTTACACAGAGTCAAGGTCTTTTCTGCTCCTCACCTCACCCCCACCAGCAGGAATTCTGGGGGTGCACAAGGAATTGGGAAGGGTCACAGCTGGGACAGCTGACTCTGACTGACTTAAGGGATGTTCCAGACATCATATGAAGTCATGGTTGATATATAAATCTGGGGGGAAAGGGAGTAAGCGTGGAACATTTCAAGTGGTGGTGTTTGTCATCCCAAACCTCTTACATTTATTTACTGGGGCCTTGTTTTCCTGGGGACTGCTGAACACCTGCCCACCCATAGGGAGTAGGGAATTAATTCCTTGTTTTGCTTTGCTTGCCTGAATGGCTCTTGCTTTACCTGTTGAACTGTCTTTGTTTCAGCCCATGAATTTTTAGGCATGGATTTTCTCTCTTTTTGGTCATAAATTGCCAGCTGGGGTTAAACCCTGATCCTGGCGTAATCAGGCAGATCTCAGACTGAAATATACAAACTGGTCTGTGAAACTGAGCTCTCACATAAACCTCACCCAAGTTTTGGTCTTGTATTAATGTTATTTGGAAATGAAGTTAATTTACCCATAAGGTTTTCCATCCACATGTTTAGTGTTTTCAAAACTGTAACACAATGTCATGCAGCCCATACTTCAATGATGAAAAATGTTTGCAAAAATTCAAGAACATTAAAACCTTTTCTATACCAATGTCACCTTGTTAATTCAAACCCAAGTAGGGGGAAGAAAAAGCCCATAATAATAGCAGTGGATAAAAAGGCTTTGCCAAAAGTATCACAAAATTGGAAAACCAAAAAAGGAATTAACAGAAACTAAAGAATGCAGAAGAAACATAATACAGATTTAGAAATAGGTATTGAAGCCAAAACATATGGACATTGAAATGGATTGGTTTTCACTCCTCAGGAACATGCAGACAATATCCCAAAGCAGCCATGGTAATGAACACTCTTGCAGCAAACTGCAGTTCCTGGGCAGCCAAACCATGGGCATTGGCAGCCAGGAGCCAGGTCCAGTTTTAACTTTTTGTTTTCTCTGCATCTCACTTTCCCCACTGAATATCAGACTGTTTTCTTCCACTTTTTGTGAACTTTTCTCATTAGCTTAAAAGTCTTCAGAGAAAGAGATCTTCTGTTATGTGCTTCTTCTGTGCCTGAGGTAAAAAGGACCCCCATACTTTGGTCAAAGGTTTTGCAGCAGTTGCTGTAAGAACAATGTAGTTGAATCCACATGGAATTTAGTTCATGCACAAATTAATCTTACTGTTGTGACATACATGACTGCCAGTGTATATACAACAACAAGAAATGGCCATGATCTCTCATTTGATCTTATGTTCAGATTTGTTCCAAACAACAAAATCTGGTCTATTAAAACCACAAATGGACAAGAAGGAATTATTTTAATGGAGTGACATCTGAACTGCTTTTCCTCAGTTTTTGTAGTGAAAGATGTCTGAAGGAGCTATTCAAGAGACATTAAAAAATCAGATTGATTGTCCTCATAATAACACATCAGTAGCAATCTCACTTTCTACCTGCTACTCATTCAAGCTAAACTTGCATAATTTGCACGGGGGAACATTATTTATTCTTTGGGGAAAACTAAAAACAGAAACTTGAACAAAGTGACTAAAATAACCAAAACTGCATGACTGAACACTTCAGCTCAGCATTTGCACTGTTCTCAGAAAAATTAGTGCATCTCAACAGGAGATAGGTTAAATATATGATATCTACCATAAAAACACAAGCCTCTCTCAGGTGTTCACATGAGGTTAATTCTGTTATGATTGGTGAATCTTTTAAATACCCCCATAATTGCACTGCAGGTAGAGGTTGTTCAGGCTTCAGGACTTAAAATTTCTAATATTATTTATGACTCCACCTAAAAGTGCAGTTAAAAAAACAACTTAAATCTGACTCTGGATTTCTATAACCTCCATCAGCATGCTCTTGACCACACCTTAGTCATCCTCATGTCACTCTGTGTACCATTTCTGGTTACCCTGGAGGGGTACCAGTGGAGATTTTCTCACCTACGTGTATTCACATTAAACTCCTCTCAGTTTCCACACCCTAGTTTGCACATGTATCCTACTCAAAAAGTCTTGTTCTTGATCAGATGGCAGATTGGCTCGGTCTCACTCCCAGAACATCTACTCAAAATTGTGTTTAATCTTTGTTCAATGGGTGGTCCTCTCCACCATTATTTATTGTCTGTTGATGACAGAATGATTGGTTTCCTCCTGGGCTTTTCCATGGCTCTCCTTGCTAAATATTACTGGAAATACTTTGGCATAATAATATCTTTTTTTCCTAAGACTCCTGATTTTTCAGCATTTTGAGAGGTTAGGTGGGATTTTTCTCATCTACTTTTGAGAGGGTAGGATTCAGTTCACAGACTGAGGCATCTATTTCTAGATTTTGGCATGCAGGTGTCTCCAGGAAAAGCTGAATATCTGAGCACTGGGGATCCACACTGCACAACCAGGGTGATGGAACCTGTAGGTACCTTCTCCTTCCTCTCTCTGGTCTCACTGGGGACATTTCAGGATAACAGGGAGAGTATGAGCTCCTCCTAAAGCAACCAAACTCCCATACATGTCAGTTCAGCTCAGGCTGAGCCACAGTGATGACTCCTGCTCATTTGAGTGCACTGGATTAAAATAAACAGTCTCCACCAACTTAAAGCATGTAACAGTTTAATAATGCCTTAGTAAGTCTTACTGGCCTACTCAGTTGAAATTTGAAAATTGCAGATAATTACAAACAGCACAAAAGGAGTTTTATAACAGGAAGTGCTGGACAGTATTAATAACAGGTTTCATTAGCAGATCCACCTATACTGTACATGACAGCTACAATAGAGAAAAAAATATCCCACAGAAGATTAGACACTCAGCATAACAGGTATTAGGTAAATAAGTAAGCAAATTGTCCATAAAACTACATAAGAACCTTTCAGCTTTATAAAACCTACATTTTAAGCTGTAAATGATGGACTCAGGGGAAAGTCACTTGCGTGCTAATTATGAAAAGAGATTGTTACAAAAGTCTGTAGATCAAAACAGAAAGCTGTAGAATCATAGAATAGTTTGGGTTGGAAAATACCTTTAAAGTCATCTAGCTCCATCCCTTCCTGCTGTGGACAGGGACATCTTACACTAGAGCAGGCTGCTCCAAATGCTATCCAACCTGACCTTGAACACTTCCATGGATTAATATTTCCAAAGGGTTTTGGGTAACCTGTGCCAGGGCCTCATCAACCTACAATAATTTCTTCTTAATATACAATTTAATCCTGCCCTCCTTCAGCTTGAAGCCATTTCCCTGTGTCCTATCCCTCCATGTCCTTGTCAAAAATCCCTCCCCAGCCCTCTTGTAACCCCTTTTAGGAACTGGGAGAAGATCTGAGGTTTTCCTGGAGCCTTTCCTCCTCCAAGCTGAGCAGCTCCAAATGTCTCAGCCTGTCTTCATAGCTGAGGTGCTCCAGCCCTCCATGTTGAGAAATATGTCAGAGTTCTACACAAGGCAGGTAAATTATATTGCTGCACAATTGCTTGTAGACTTCAGGAAAGAATGGATACCTAGTAAAGACTGTAGTGAGTAGACTGTTTCCTTTAAAAACAATAAACTTAGCTGTCTGATCAGACCAAATCCATCAAAAACATAGTTTCGTCAATTTGGATGTATAAAATGCATGGAATTGAAGTTTTTCTGGTTCTTTCTTTGCTTGTCAGAAGCACTGGCTGTACCCATTTCTATTGGACAGAAAATACATGAGGCCCATGTGTTTGTCAAAAGGCTGAGTGAAGGACCAAGCTATGATCTTGTGCACTTTTTGCAAATCATTCCCCAAGAGTCAGAATTCCACTGTCAGGCAAGTTTTAGTTCCTCAGCAACTTCATTTTCCACTGCGAATAACTAGTAATGGGAAGAAAATGTTTTGGGACGTGGGTTATCTCACTTGATAAGTGTACAGCTGCCAGCAGACTGGAGCCTTCATTTTACACACATCACTGCTTTTATTCTGACATGCTCTCCTTTACTCCCCTGTGGTTTTAGGGTCAGGGACTAGGTGGAGGTGCCCTATGTTTTCAATTTGCTGAATGAAATAACAGGGGAGAAGAAAGACTCTGTCAGCCATATCTGGTAGATAGAGCATGAACAGAGAACACCCAGTGGGGAGCACTGGGGGTGTGTTTGATTTTGCTGCACATGTAGTTCATAACTCACTCGAGGCTCTAAAGCTCGTTAGTTTTGGGTGGGTCTCTCCCACCAGTGCAAGCAGCCTTCATTTAATGGATGTTTTTGTGTATCCAATTCAATTCTGAGTGGATGCAACAAGACTGATGGCACAGTAGGGTCCATAGGCAGACCTGACAGGATTATTCAGGTAATACAAGAGGGCTGGTAGAGTGTCCCCTTACTCCTCATTAGTTTCAGAGAAGAACTGTTGAAATTTTGATTTTTAATTTTTTTTTTGACTTCCAGATTCTAAAAAACAAAACACAACAGAGGACTGGGCCAGGACTCAAAGATTTGGAAAATTTCTCCTTGAACTGTTCTATTTCAATCCTGAAGAAAAAAATAAATGCAGACATGATACTAAAGAAGCAACAAAAAAATGAAGAAGCAACAAAAAAATGAAGAACCAACAACACCAGCACATAAAGAACATTATGGAGTGGAGTATTTGTGACTGGGAGCACTCTCCCAGATGTCTTTTGGCTTTGCTTTTCAGAATTCTGAGGTTACTCATGGATGGTACAGCCACGAATGGCCAATGACACCTTGTCCTCACCTTCAGGTATTGCTTGGAGTGTGCTACAGAGAAGTTAACTACTATGAAAAAATATAAATTGACCCATGTTTAATCTGCATCAATCTTAAGGCTGGAAGTTGTTCTGATGAGAAGAAAGTGAACAACTTCCACAACACAATATGGAGCATTCAGTGTAATAGGGAGTGCTAAAGGGGATCACAGCTGGGGAGACAGGAGCCATAATAACTCTTGGGTAGCTTTCGAGTGTCCAGGGTGCATCATGGGCTGTGAGGTTTTTTATCCGTGGGTGTGTATCCTTTATGGGTATGATTTTTCCCTTCAGGTATGAGCCCTTTGTTCCCATCTTGGTCATGTTCACATCTTGGTCAGTCAGCAGAATGATGAAATATTGAAGTGTGGACTTGCACTGGCACGAAAGACGCCATGAACTCAAATCTGTATTTTTATCGAAGAGAAGGCTGAGCAGTGATTTTAGCTTGTATACACCTACATGACAAAGATTTTTTCCTTGTCCAGAAGTCTAAGACCATCCAATAAACAAAAACAGGACACAGGAAAATTCAGATGGAAAAGAAGTAGGGTTTTACCATAAACCCAGCAAAAAACTGAAACAGCAAACTGATGTTAAAAAAAAAAAAAATCCTTATTGTTGGGCACTTAAAATTAAAGATTGAATATTTTTCCCCTAAAAGACATGTTTACCTTCAAAGATTTTAGAGTCTGGCCTGGCCTATGTGGTAAGTCAGGCATCCTTCTTTAGTTAATCAAAAAATCTCTAATGACTTTCCACTCTGAGGGGATGTCTCTTAATTTCAAGACCTGGGTGATACAAGTGGTAACAAATTTAAAATTTTTAATTTTTCTTTCCCTGTTTCTATAGCAAGCAGACATAGTAAATAGTACCAAAAATGCCTGAATCCTGTCCTTCACCTTCCCCAATTTTGCCTTTTGCCGAGGGCTGTAATGAATTCATGGGATCAGGGAGAAAAGTTTAAGTAAACTTCAGGCAGTGTTCCTTCTTCCTCAGAAACAATTATTCCTGAAAACCATAATCTTGACCAGTATCTGGGTTGGTCTGAAAACCAGACTATGCAGATGAAGGTGAACTGAACACAATTGTGTAAGGTTACATTAGAGAAGACAGGGCCTCTTTTTAAATTTATATGCATAGAAATACATTTTTATATATTAAATTTTAATTGCCCTTTGCTTGTCAGATCCAGATTGGATCTCTTTGTTCCTGTTTTTATTCTCATTCCACATGGTAGACCAATCCCTTCACTTGGGTGTGCTGCCATGCAGGTGTTTGCTGGCACACCTGGAGGAGGGATGTGTCCAAGGCTGGAGGTGGCAGGAGCAGAAATGCTCCACAGGCTGGCAGGGGTCAGGGTAAACAGCATCTGAACCACCCCCTGCAGCCTGCTTTGGGTACCGGGGGCCTCTGCCATGAATGTGTTAAATGATCATAAAGGCAGTAATCTCTCCATGTTCCATGGGAATCACAATATTTCCTGTCATTTCCTTAGGGGTGATCTTCCGTGTGAGCATGTACAACCCCCAGCACAGAAGATAACAGTAACAGGGTTAATGTTCTGACTTTATGAAAAGGCAGATGTGGAGGTCTCAGGAACAAGATGACTTGAAGGCTGCTTTCTCCTTGAAATGATGCAGCCTGGAATCCCTGCAAGGCTCTTCCCATCCCATCCACAGTGTGAATGGCTTAGGAGAGCAGCACTGAGTTACAGCCTCCTCCCCCTCCAGGAACTCTGAGCTCTCTTTAGAAGAAGCTGTTCGTTTTGCTGCTGAGCTAACATGATTAAACAAGACAGGTCTGGCAGGGCTCTTCCACATTGTCAAATCTCGAACAAAAGACGTAATTTTCCTATTTCTTACAACTCCAAACAGCCTGCTTATAGAGATGACAATTACTCACAGGCAGCGTAACTCAAGACCTTTTCAGTGTTTATATCTCCACACGATCCATACATTTACATGGCAACAGCATGGGACAAGACATGCCTTTTCATTTTCCCATCATAATTCATGGCAGGACCCTGCCAAGAAAACACTGGAGCTGATTACCAAGTGTGACTACGATCGGATCATTTAGCAATTTGAGTTTCCACACCTTTTGTGTGAGGTTGGGCTTTGTTTTACTTAAAGCAATAATTGCATTCTAATTTCATAATATAGGTCGTGGTTGCTTCATCTCTCTGTGCCTTCAAGGAAAAGAAAAGCTGCACAGAACACAACGAACTTTTTTTTAATTAATTTTTTAAAAATGAGCTAATAAATGTTTACCTGCTTCACAGGTGTGCTTGCTGCAAAGTGACTTAATTATCATTCCCACAGTCCCTGTATGAAGGATCATAAAAGGATTAGACATTGGTGTTATCTCCAGTAATAATGAATTACTCTTTTATGAAGAACAGAGTTCAAAGGCATATTTTTAAGAGTGAAAGTTTTTCAAATAAAATGCATTAAAGAAGGAATTAAGGCCTAAGAGATTTTAAACCAGGAAGAGCAGAAATGGATGATTACAAACAGTCTTGGACTCCATCCTTCACAATGCTCAAATTTGTCTTCAGTGCTCCCCTCAATGAATAATGGGCACCTCTCACATCCATGTAGGATTGATCCAGAATTTATTGGAGACCTTTTCCCTTCTTCTCCTCCAGAGCATGACACTCCATGCTTCAGGTGGAGTTGTAGGGTCACTCAGTTTATCAGGTCACATAACTCATGGCAGGTCATGACATGTGCCAGCTGGTCTAGTTTTCATGGGATTACTCACCCTCATCTCTAATACAACAGCATGGGTTCCCACAAGTCTTCAGACACAGGTGCTGCATGACAGGTCCAGTCAATCATCTCCTTCCTTCATCTCTAAGCACCACCTGGAGGCTCAGACTACTGTGTGTCTAATAGTTAATGTATGTTTAATGTTTAATATTTGATCCATCTGTTTCCACAGGCTTCAGACTAGGCTTGGTATTGAGTCCTTTCCTAGAGTGCACAGGACACCAAACTGTCTGAAAATAAAGTCCAGGTAGTTCGTATTTAAAGCAATAAGGAGAGCCATATCAAAACTTGATCATGTGCCTGTTTAAAGGTGGTGCCACTTTTCTCTCCTTTAGGAAACTGTGGTTTGGATCTCGATTTTGCCGTCTCTGAAGGCACCCAACAGCAGTGACTTTTCTATACTGGTCTCCATCACAAACCTCATCTGAGTCAACCTCTGAGTTTTCTCCAAACAGACATAGCCATACTTCTCTCTGAGATATCCCTATTATCCAGAATCTCTGGAAATCAGATAAAACCACCTGTTTCTCAACGTGTTCCCAGCTGACTTTTTTTCTTTTTCTTTTTTCTTTTTCTTTTTCTTTTTTTCTTTTTCTCTTTTTCTTTTTCTTTTTCTTTTTCTCTTTCTTTTCCTTTTTCTTTTTCTCTTTCTTTTTCTTTTCCTTTTCCTTTTCCTTTTCCTTTTCCTTTTCCTTTTCCTTTTCCTTTTCCTTTTCCTTTTATACTGCAATTGCACGCATAAAAGATTCAGATACAAAAGGATCCCATTATTGTTTTGGAGTTGCAACCATAGAAATACAGAATCACGAAATGGATTTCAGAGATCCTGTAATTCCAGCTCTGCCATAGGTAGGGACACTTTCCATTAGAGCCATCCTTGTCTGCACTCAGAGGTTTAATTCAGGTGTCTGCCATCCTCAGCTAGGCATGTGTGCCTTGAGTTTCCCCTCACACAGTGGGGTTTAATTCCTGCAGGCCATTGTGGACTGATGTTTCTGTACATTTTAGCTCTCTGCAGCCCTTTCTGTGTACATATATGAGTAAAGATCATGTGTGGGGGCTTGCTTCACTCAGGGCTGCACAGCTCAAACAGTGCACTCTATAAAGTGTATTTGTGTGGCTCAAGACTTAGTAGCTCTTCTTACATGTTCCATGACCATTTCTTCTAACAATATGCTTTAGCACTTCTGTGATTTTTTTATTTTTTTGTGATACTTCAAAGGGCTGTTAAGTTACTGTGTCTAGAATCCTTCCCTGAACCTGACAGGGAAGGTGGCTGTGTGCTGTCATCTCTTCTTGCAAATCAGAAAGAGGCGCTTATGTGGGTTTCCCAGAGCACAGAAGGGGCAGAGTCAAATTTAGGATTAGACTTTCAAAACTTCCAGGACCTTCATTTTTGCGTAGGTCTATAAACATCCATGAAGGATTTGATGTTCCAGACCAGAGAAGGGCCAGGCTGACCACAGCCATCTATCTCACAGCCTGTTGGATGTAAAGAATGTGCTTGTGACCCTCTGTAGGCAAAGAGGAGTGAAAGGATTCTTCAGAGCATTATTTAAGCATGCAACAGATCCCTTGTTTGAATCACCCCCTTGTCTTTCTCCTGCCTGTACAGACAGTTTGCAGTGTTGAGCTTTCTAGTGTAGCTGTGTAAACACAGGTAGTATAAATAATGCTCACTAATGCTGCATGACTAAATGCAACCATTTTGACTTCACCCGTTGCACAATGCTCACGCTCAGCTGCTTATGTAGAATAGGTTTTAATTCCAAATAATTGCTGGGTTTTGGTTTTGACATAATGAGTAGGATTTGTTTGCCTAAGCACAGGCATTTTGGATATATATATATAAATATATATATATATGTGAAGTATTGCTCTATCATGAGCTGTTGCAGCTCCAGGGTAGTACAGGTCTACCCCAAATCCTCCATCATGTCATGGAGCTCTCTGGACTTCCCCAAGGTGCTCTAAGAGTCCAGGCAACCAAGTTCCATCTATTTCTAAACAGACTCTTTGATGTCATCCAAGGGCATCAGCTACTCTTCTTGAAAGATGGATATTTTTATTTCTTCATCGTTTTCCTATGTGCCAGTAACTCAAACAATGAGAGTGAGCCTGGTTTTTATTTGCCAAATCCTCCAAGCAACTTCATGTAGCTTCATGGTCTGTCAGTAATTACACTGTGAAAATCCACAAAATAATAGAAATTTGTCCCTGCTTTTAAATTCACCATGGAATTGAACCCAATTTTCTTTCCATTTAATAATTTGAATAATATTTTTGTCATTGCTTTTTCCTTCTTTTGGGCTTTGACCTTTTTGGGGCCTAAAAAATAACTAAATGACAGCACGAGTTTGTGTTTGCCTTGTAACTCTGTTTTATGATTTGAAGAGAGCAGAAAATTAGCACCAATCAGTGTGAAAGAAAGTCTTCTGTGGGTATCTCAATGGCATTTTTCTTTCTGAAAGAAAGCTAAAATAACCCCAGAATTACCCCTTTTTGGGTAAATATACTTCTTATAGCAATTACTGCCCTGTCTAGCTGTAGTCAGCATTTTTGCAGTTGTTGTCAGCTACAACCTTGGAAATGGGAAAAGAATCCAGACTGAACAGAGCCTGGCCACATTGTGGACTGGCTGTGTTGGGAATGCCCTTTAGCTCTCACTTTGCCTCCTGATAAATCTTTATCTGACATGTCTTTACTTCCTGAACGTATCACGAGACAATCAAACAAATGAAAGATGAAGAAAGGGGAAAGGGCATATCATTACTTTATTTAATTGTCTAAATAGTCATGTAATCCCATCTATGCTAATTTAGGCTTCTTCTAGAGATCCTTGAGATAGAGGTACTTCCAGAAGCTTTCTGTCCTTTCGCCTCAGGCACTTACTCAGTGACCTAAAAGGCTGACAAGCTACTTATGGATGGCTATAAAACAGGAAAGATGAATCCTGCCCTTCGTGACCTGCCAAGCGGAGACAGCAAGCAGAGCATCACAAACCCTGAATTCCACATCCATTTTATCACCACTGTCCTCCAGATGAAGTCACAGTTGTTTAACAGGTAAACCGAGGTGGATAGTGAATCCGCTTAGTTGTTGGCATGCAAGGAATAAGTGGTGGGGTGGCAAGAAATCCATCTTCTCTTTCTTGTTCTCTGCTTCAGTGCATTGACACAGCTTGCTTCTCCACTGCTCCACTTGGTTTTAACTTTCGGAAACACAATGGGCAGTTTTCTCCCTGTGTGATTCATTCTAGTTGCTGGTATGTCATAGGGCATCTGAAACATCCACACAAGACTTCATAGAAAACCCAAGGAAGAAACACAGTTTTCTGGAGAAGCAACAAAAAGACAGGCAGAAGATCTCAGGTCATTTTAGTTGGGAACAGATGTTAGGCAATGGAAAGAGTATGCTTCTACTTACTGGTTAAGGCACCTTCATTTAGGTGATTTAGATGATTTAGGTGTCCAAGATCGCCTTATAAATAATACAGATCTAGTGTTTAATTGAGATGTTTAAGAGTAGCTTAAATCCTATCACTAATTTGATGTCATGCACCTCAGTTTTAAAAAACCTTCACATTATCACCTTGCAAGACATTAAAACTGTTTCCGTATTGAGATATATTCTATGGCATGGTGGACTAGACAAACTGTTTTGGTGGTGCTCTCTAGTTAAAGCAGGAATCAGTTCAGAAAGATCTGTGCCTGTGTGGTTTGTGTGTGTCTCTTGGAAGTTGACCATAATGACCCTTTCTTTGCCATATAGAGAACCACAGAATAATTTAGGTTGGGGAAGAACTTTAAGATCACTGATCCCAACTGTTATTCCAGCACTATCAAGTCCACCACTAAACCATGACCCTAACCACCACATCTACACAAATTTTAAACCCCTCAAGTTTTGGTGAATTCACCACTTCCCTGGGCAGCCTCTTCCAATGCTTGACAACCCTTCATGTGCAGAATTTTTTCCAAATAGCCAATCTAAAATCCTCCCCTGCTGCAATAGATAAATGTATCTGTCCCATCACTGGGATAAAAATTTTACAATGCAGACAGACAGAGAGACAGAGACAGGGGGCGGGGGAAAAAGAGAAAAATTTACATCTCAACTGCATTGCATAACCAGCAATCATTGTAATAGAATTACTGACATTATAGGCTGCTAAAGGAACAGTTAGCAGCTTGTCTCACTTGTCTGTAATTTACTCTGTGTCTATTTAGCCTTGATGTACAGCCGAGGTCAATTGCTGTGCCGCTTTCCTATCTCCCTACTTGGGAGTTATAGAGAGTAATGTGTGCCTCATGAATGACTATCTCTCCTGGTCAAGCTTGTCTGTCCTGTCGTTCAGCAGTGCCATGTGTTAATAGATAGTGCTGAACAGTTAATATCACCAGCTAATTGGCAAAGCACGTGTGAAGCAGATGTATTTAAATATAGAATGTGGAGGCTGAAGGAGTAACTGAAATGCATAAGTGATAAGGATTTATTATTAGAGCAGATTAATGAGCCCACCTTTTTCTCCTCCCCCCTTCATCTCTCATCCTCTTCCCTGACCAAGTATATTTTTAATTCTTCCCTTTTGGAAAGGTTTTATTCCGCTGTTGAGAAAATTCTGATGGAGAATTTTGTGTTGGCTTTGTGGCAGCACCCAGAAGGCCAGACCCATTTTGCTGAGTACTGAGTATTTGTGAAGACTCAGGTCTGTAGTAAAACACTAGCAACTGATTTATAAACCATAGGTGAAAAAGAGAGACAGAGTGAGATGTGTATTTTTCTGATGCATATCTGTTGTCTCAAAGATCTAAAATATTAAACAGGAATATCCTTTTCTCTTTAAAAGACCTTTGGCTGAGGTCTCAGCCCTCTGTTAGGCATTGTCTACTCAAATTCAGCCTTCCACTGCCCCTCATGGAAGAGGTCCCAGTGCTTTAGGTCACTCTCCTCCCTGAATCTAACCTGCAAAGGGAATGGAGGCAGTTTTTGACATATCCTCACACCCACATTTAGCTCCTATGTAAACTTCCCTCCCAGCTGTGACTCTGCCCCCAGAATTGAAGACCAGCTTTTGGAGTTTTATCAAGATTCACATCCTTAATTTTGCCCTCAGATGGAGGAGGCTTGGGGTTTACCTCTTTTTTGTGGAGATTGCTTTTCACTCTGAGACACCTCAATCAATGTGGACATCCCTGGTTCCCTTGAAGCCATTGTGTGAGTATTTGTGTTCTCTGCTTTGCAGCTGGAGAAACTGAGGTCCAGAGATGATCCTGATGATAGCTCTAATGGTCCTGATGATCCTGATGGTGATTGTCTAAATTAGAAGTTAAATATTAATCTTGAATGAAATTAAAATCAAACAGAAGAATTCATAAGGAAAAATAGATTTTCCCTATTCTATCCTCCCCAGCCCAACATTGTCTTCCCCAATGTTTTACCAAGTATCAGTAGGCACAACAGATTAACCCATCACACAAAATCAGCTACACACATGACCATGCCCATGGTTTTATTTCTTCCTGGCTTAATGTTTTCTGTCAAGAGTTTGTGATTGAACAGCAATTGGGGTCAATGGCAAAACACATTTTCTTGAATTCAGCTTACAGCCAGGTAAATGGAATTCCCTTGGTCTTGGACTGGACAGGTTAGAATTAACTCCCTTCTCATGATCAGGTTTCCAGTTCCAAATACGTGAAGTTATTATTTTATTTATTTATTAAATAAATATGGTTGGTTTTCACTACACTTTAAATGGAAATACGGCTCTTGAAGCTTTTTCTAATCTGGTAGGATTTCTAATCTGAGGATATTTTAGCTGTGATGTGATACTGAACAGAAATGAGGCACAATTAAACACAGAATCCTTCATCCCCAAATTTTCCACGTGAAGGAGACTGTATACATGGATTAAATAGGGAGGTGTAACACACTCCTATCTATCTATCTATCTATCTATCTATCTATCTATCTATCTATCTATTATCTATCTATCTATCATCAGGACAGGAAGGGACTTGGTATCCATTGCCTGCTCTACACACAGCCTCAGCAGATTTCACCAGCCCCAAGAAAAAAAAGACGGTATTAAAATAAGTTTTTTAAAAAGAATCTGTAAAATCTTAAAAAAACAAACAAAAAACCCCAAAACCAGGTTATATTAATCTTTTAGATAAGTGTCTCTGTCTGTGTAGAAAACCACAGAAGGATCCAAATCATCCTCAGTTTTACCCATGAGACCACATGAAAATGAAATAAGGGCAGGATTTTCCCAGGAAACAGAAGTTTCTTTGGGTTTATCCCATACTTTACAACTTCCCATGGTTCAGTGACATGATTTGGATTGCTATCCATCACAGGGTTTGCTTAAGTGAGCTTGGGTTTTGGCACACCAAAGCTCCCCTAAGCTGCAGCTTTTGTTTTTATTGTTTGGGTTCTGTTGGGAAGATATTTACAGTTATTCTAACATTACCCTTCACAAACAGATTACCATTGCAAATTGCACTAGGGGGAAGTGGTGAAAAATTTTGTGCAGGATTAAGGTAATCCTAAAACAAGCTAATAAAAAAGCACATATAAGTGTTTTATTTTTAAAAGGAGACAAGATGAGACACATAATCTCTTTCAATAAGTTTTCTGGAGCAATAAACCTTTAAACCCAATATACAGCACAGATATGTGCTTGTGTGTGTGTCTGTGTACATGGGTATTTTCTTAAACTTTCCTTTGCCAAGATACAAAGCCCAGCTTGTCAGAGTTACATCATGTTTATAAATCTCCTCTTCAGTGAAATTTGTCTGACATCAACCTTCAGCTCATGCAAGCATAAGTCTTCTTTGGCAGAGGAGTGTTTGGGTTGTTTATTTTTTTTTTCTCTGAATCTATTTTTTAAATTATTATAATTTTATTGACTTTTTAATAAATGTAATAAAAGTATCATGCCAGAGAAAAGAATTTAATGTTTATATTAAGTTTAATTCTTACCCTCTTGTTGTCTGTAACCACATCATCAGTAAACAAAGGCCAGATTATTTGGTAAAGCAGATCCTCTGGTCTTAATATTTTCTTTTGAATCATGTGGTTTCTCCTATTATTTGATAAAGAGCTAAATGTTATCCTTGATACTGTGAGTGACAAAAGCCCTGCTGGCTCAAATCGAATGGAAAGAAATGTTTGATGCGTATGATTGCAAGCACCACCTGTGTTTCTAAAACAAGGGGCAGATCTTTTACAGATTAAAAAAAAAATGCCATGGCTATATGGGGCAATTTATCCTTCCCCTAAGGCAGTGTTGTCATAACTCCATGGTGCAAATTGTTGCAGCTTGAAAGTGGAATTGCTACAGCCCTATCTTGCAATGAAGGTGATTTATTTTGGCTAAAACCTACCCCAGTGATTTAGATCCTGATCTTGTTTACACCAGGGTTCATGGCAAAATTGCTGGTGGATTCAAACAAAAACTGAAATCAAATGCCGCCAAAGCCTCCAGGACTGCTACAATTGATTTGAAAGGCAACCGAGAGAATGGGTGCCTGTATGAATTCCCTGCCATGGAAATGACTTGAAGGAGGCAGTTCCGCCTGAGGTCCCACCCTATGACATCACGTGGCCAGGCAATTTTCCCTGTAGGATCCAGCTGGATTTAAGACAAGATCAGATTCTCTGCTCTTTTAACCTCCCTCCTTCTTTCTATCTGGCAGAACATTAATTTGTGTCATGTGTGAGGAGTTTCACCACAAGTACTCCTAAATCTTTTGGTCTTTTTAATTATGCCTTCCTATTTTTAACTGCCACCTCTTCAATCCTGAAAAAATAATACACTGATCTCAAATCCTGCTTCAGGGTGGCAGCTAATTGCATATTTGGCCAACTGCTGGACTTCCTTTCTTATAATGTTTGTCTTGAGTGCTCAACAAAAGCAATTTGCGGTGCATTTTACTAGCCAAATGTATATAATATTACATATTATTAGAATGTTATTAAAGCAAAGACTTTTGTTGTTCTTCTGCCAAACACAAAGAACCCTTTTCCCTTGTATAAAGAAGTTTCAAAGCTAAAACTTCCTGCCTCTTCAAGCTTCCAGTGGTGTTCTGACCTCAGTGTGGTGGGAAAAGCTATTTTTCTCATTCCAGGAAGAAGCTGTAGATATTTTCCATTCTTGTGACTTAGGGCAGGACAAGGTGTGACTGCACCACGTGTGGATACCTCTGAGCTAATTCCCACTGACTTGTTTGGGTAGTGCACACAGGAGAGTGAAGAGAAAAGCCCAAACTGCAGAGCCTGACAGAGGAGTGTGGTTGTAACTCCGCTCTACTCCCTGCTGCCAGCAATGCCTGAGGAAGCTGCTTTAAAGCTAAACCTATTACAGACACATCTTAACCTTGTCTGAGCTCTTCTCTTACCTTTTCACTTTCTCTCAGCTCACTTTCTAGATGTAGGCTCTGATTTTTGGTTTTCCTGAGAACCTCGTGTGTTCCTGGTGTCAGTGCTGGAACAGCAGAAGCAGGCACTCATTCAAGACTCAAAATAATTCAGAAAAATTAGTTAATTTTCTATATCAAGAAACCGAAGCACACAGACATTCTTACCCAAAAGCTGGTCTCAGGGGGCAGAGAACAGGAGCTGTGTAGAGGGACTGCAGGTTTGCAAATGACATTTCCATGCATGGGGATCTGGGAATAGGACTTAGCTCTGACAAATGAACATTTATTTGCAGCCCAACCTGCTGTATGCCCTGTTTCGGGGGATTCTTTGCTTTTCTAGCCTGGCCTTGCCCCTTCACCTGCTGTATCCATTAGGACCAAGTCTCATTGCCTGACTCTATTCCTCTTCCTAACCCAGTCTTTCCTTCAAATGAGCACTGCAGCAACTGCTTCCAGCCATTCCTTTCTTCCAGTGGAGTTACAATGATGCCTGATGGAAACAGAGAACAGAGACTGGAAATTATTCCTGCTTCAAATGAAATCCATACCCACACCAGAAATCTTGTAGCAGAAACTTCACATCCTGCTGAGGGGTTACCAGTAGTTTCAAGTTGGTGTTAGTGAAGAACTCCACAGAGCTCTACTATTAATCCTATATTTAGTGTAGAAAATCATTTAGAAATTCCCGCATTTCTGGGCCCCTCATACAAGAAAGATGTCAAAGGGCTGGAGTGTGTCCAGAGAAGAGCAACAGAGCTGAGGAAGGGTTTAGGGCACAAATCTGAACTGGAGCAGCTGAGGGAGCTGGGGGGCTCAGCCTGGAGAAAAGGAGACTCAGGGGGGACCTTATCACTCTCTAAAACTCCCTGACAGGAGGGTACAGCCAGGTGGGAATCTGTCTTTTTCCTCAGGTAACAAGTGACAGGACAAGGACAAATGGCCTCCAATTCAAGTGCCAAGGGAGGTTTGCATTAGATGTTATGAAATATTTCTTCCTTCTGTGTGTGGCCAGGTATTGGAACAGGCTGCCCAGGGCAGAGGTGGAATCACCATCCCTGGAAGCACTCAAAAACCACGTAGATGTGGTGTTTGGGAACACGTTTTAGTGGTGCATGTGGAAGTGCTGGGTTAATAACTGGACTCAATGATCTTAAAGGTTTTTTCAAACCTCAATAATTCTATGACTCTCTGGTGCTGCCAGCAGGCTGGAGACACTGGAATTGTGTTGGAGAAGAAGCATCCAAAGCTGGTATGACCTTACCCATGCTGTTTGTAGACAGCAGCCCCTCGGAGTGAGCTCTCCTGAGGCTCTTCCCAGGGGACCTGTGAGTTCGATGACACAGACATGTATTCCTGGTGTCTCCTTTTTGCCTTTCAACAGCACTAATGGGTCTGTGTCACTTCCAGCCTAGGGCTGGCTGCTCTCCAAGTTGGGGAAATGCCTGGACAGCATGAGCCTGGGTTCAGAGAGAAATGCAGTCTCTGTTTGCTCACCTCCCACATCAGGGCTC
This sequence comes from Sterrhoptilus dennistouni, assembly GCA_013397095.1. Lineage (NCBI taxonomy): Eukaryota > Metazoa > Chordata > Aves > Passeriformes > Zosteropidae > Sterrhoptilus > Sterrhoptilus dennistouni. The sequence goes on along the minus strand of VWZU01008059.1, from coordinate 1,602,678 downwards.
CCTCACATAGATAGGTGCTGCTGAGCCCTGTTTTGTTTTGGATTTTGTTGTAGATAGCTGACATGAGAAAAGCTTACAAACCCATCTTTCCCTTCAGTCTGTACAAGACTTAAGTGGAAATATGATGTATTTCTCTCGTCACTCAGGCTTTTAAACTAGTGTAAAATGACGATTTTGAAACATTATCTTTTTTCTTTTCCTACCACTTTGCCTTGACCTGAATTTAGGGAACCGACAGATCCTTTCCACCCTTCCTGTTCCCCGCAAGAAAAAAAAATGAAGGTTAGGATTTCAGCAATTCTGATGTTATTGTACTTAAAAGATCCAGTTGGAAATGCAGTGAATAACTTGTTGATGACATTCCAGTGACAACTGAAGTTAATAACGGTCGTAAAAAGTCATTGACTTCAATTGACTTATTGCAAATGCACAAGGGCTGTTAGCTTCATTAATGTAAAAATGTAGGAAGAAAACCCCACTCTGTTTCCTTTCTTCCTTTCTTTTTGAAGTTGCAAATATGTTACAAATAAACTGCTAAATAGATTTAATATTTGACATGAAGGACCTCTGTCCCAGATGTCTGACATAGTTTATAAATTACTGTGCTTACAGAAAGTGTGTTATTGCTGTACCTTATTTTGTTTTAATGAATGGATATTATTTCTTGAGCAACAAGGTAGAAAATAAGTCACCAATAACTAGGTAAAGTCCTGTGAAACACAGGTATCAGCATAGATTCTATTCATATTTGAGCAGTGCAAGGCTCAAAGAGGCTCAGTTTTCTAGAGAAAAAAAATAGCATGACCATTTTAAGAGCGTGCCTTCAAATATTTTTAAGCCATTCCTTAATTTTGTTAAGGTTTCAGAACTGTGTTTTTTGGGGATGAAGACAAATCAGGAGCCTCCATGTTACCTCTTCTCTGAAGAGAGCAAACTTTATTGCTGCACTAAGTCACTCACAAGGATGAGAAATGATGTCTTTAGTGCCAAAGATTTCATCCATGACAATGAGGATTCCTTTTCCCAGTGACTGCATTTTAACCTTCAAATCCCAAAGGTCACAGAGAGGTAATGTTTTCATTAAAACATACCTGCTAAGGTGACCTAAGCCTTAACATAAACAAAGTCTTTTAAATGCAGACACCTGAAATACCTTGGTTTTCAATCCTGGCTCCAGTGTTTGAATCTCAAAGGTGAAGAAGGCATACCAAATTCCTTTGAAGCCTGGTTTTCTAACCCTAAACTACTTACTAGAGGTAGATTTCCACTTGAAAACAATTAATCATGCATGTGGAAATCACATTTTTAGCAAATTTTAAATATGGGGTATTGCACCTGTGTGTGTGCCTTTCCAATTTGCAAAGGTAGATGTATTTAAGGTAAAAATATCCCAATTTGGTTTTTTTTTTTTTTTAATGAATATAGCTTATATTTTTATATGAATTGGTAATATAAATTTTCTCTCAATTAAGGTAGAGGAGGGAAATCCAAAGAAGGAACCTTTTAATACAACATATAATATTTTACTGGCTACCAACTGATTGCGTCAGAGTTTGAAGGGCATAAATCATCATAAAACTATGTGTGCAATTTACATAAATCAAGAATCTTAACCCAAGGTCTCCCTGGTTTCTGTAAGGGTGAATCTGTAGCTTTCCCAGGACCTCTGCAATTTAATATCATCGAAATCTCTACATTCAACAGAGGTATCAGCTCTGCTCCTGGCTGACCTGCAGTCTGTACCCTGCTTCCTCCAACCCCCTCTGTGAGACAGGTGCCAGATTTATGTTTCTTCTTTTTGTATAAGGAAGCAGGACAGGTCTAACCTTTAGGACTTTCTGTCCCAACATGCTCACTCACCTCCTCACCAGCAATTTTTATTTCTCCTTTAATAATTCTATTTTTATTATCTTGTGCTATAAAGTATAAATTCTCTGTATGCATGTTCCTGTCCTCTTGTCAGCACAGGACATTCAAGATCCATAGTTGTTGATAAATGGTGAAAACAGGCAGCAGGAGAGAGTAGGTTTTCAAAGTTCTGAGATTTTCACAGAATATGTAAAAAAATTCTAAATAATCATGGTTTACAAGGGAAATAATTACAGCTGCAGCACAATTTGCTTACACTTTGTTAATAAATGAATAGTGTTTCACTTTTGTTTAGTCAAGGAAGAATCCTCCAGAGAAGCAAAACTTTTTAATAGTAATAACTAGATAACTATACATTAAATATTTAAACTAAAACTGGCCATACCACTGAAGTGCCATGTAAAATATAGAAGCTGGTAAAATATTTATTATACAATTAAAGAGTGTAATGGTTTAAGAAACAATAAGGCTAAATGGAAAAAAAAAACCAAATTGTGCCCCTGTCCTGAAAAATGTTCAGCTCTCTTGACCTGTGTGTTTGTTCTGTAGAATAAAAAAGTAGTGTCCACATATTTAATGCCTGCAAAGTTTCATGTTAGCAAAGCCACGCATAAGTTGGATCTACTCAAGGGAGGAAAATCAAGCAAAAAATTAATTCCAATGTAAGAAATGCAGCAATTCAAGCCTGTGTATATTAAAACAGCAACTCAGGAAAAGACTGAATGGATGCATATGTGACAAAAATGCCAATAACCAGTCACAGGAGTGTGAAACTGCCTTGGCTCCTGCTTCAAAGTTGGTGGCAACTTGTGGACTCCAGTAGGATTTTGCACCAGGTCTTCAAAGATCCCTCTGAATAATCCCAACACTAATGGAAAGTGTCCAAAATAATTAAATGGGCAGCACAGCTGTGTCTGATTTTCCTTTTGACAGATGACCACTATTGCTGATCATCCATGGGGCTGTGTCAATCACACCAGCTGCAGATCCACTTGGGTCCCAGATATGAATTTCTGATGGATTTGTTTTGTTGGATGAGGCTGGAAACAATAAGTATCTGCACTGGGATGCTCAGTCCTCACCCTTCATTTCTACTTCCTTACAGTAGGAGAGAAGGAGAGGGCAAATAAAGTGAGCAATCACTCCAGGTAACCCCCCACTATGTGGTGCTTAGATAGGTGAGTGGCACAGAAACATCATTTCACAACAGCTGACTTGAATTTTGTGCAGCTCTAGGAGGAGGTGCTGAGCTGGGATTTCCTCAGCAAGGGCTTTGTGAAGTGCTGAGAAGGAGCTCAGGTTTGAAAACTGAGGGCCATTTATATTCCACATAAACTATTGGCTTTAAAAAGGAACTTTAGTTCATAAAATGGTTTCCCATATTTATTTTGATTTGATTTTTTTATAGCTTTTCATGCTCTGAGTAGGGGGGACGGAACTCTTTGCTGGGGTCTTTTCTTATATATTTTCTAGATTTCATGCCTGCAGTCTGAAAAGCTCTGAAAACAGATGCCTTGCTTTCAAAGCAGCTTTTACTTTTTTTGGCAATACCAGATATTTTACAGTAGAAAATATAAAACAAAACCAAAGCCAGTGACTTTTGATATCTTCTGTTTACTTATCACCCTCTGTTATGCTTGTTAATATCAGGGTGATTGGGAGTAGTTTAAACACTTATAATGTATAAATTTCTCTCCCCTCCCCCAAACATCTGTTTATTTTACAACAACATGAAACTTGGAGAAAAAAACTGTAGCTACTATTATATATATTTCTTTCCAAAGTGAAGAAGTAAACATGCAGCTTTCACATTTGCTACATCAAACAGATGCTATTTATTTAATGACTTGAGGCAGGAGGTCTGATCAGAAGAGAATTTATTTTATGGCCTAAGGTGGTAAACTACTTTTTAATAAGAACAATGCTTAAGGAAAAGAAAATGCCAAAAAACCCCTTCTTCAATCAGTTGGAGAGGACAGAAGGGAATCCCCTTTTGTGGTAAGGAAAGGTAAAGAGCTCCATGACACATCCAGCTTGGGCTGCCTTAACCTTCCTCTGTTGGAAGAAGGAGATGTCATCAGGCATCTTCTCATCTGGAAGTAAAAGTGAAGATACATCAAAAATATCACACACCATGTCACCAAAAATTGCCAAAAATTCCTGTTTCTCCCTTGTGTACAAGCAGAGGTGAGAGTTGTGGAGACATCACTCAGCAGGTGACATCAACCACTCATCCTTTTCCACCAATTTCTGCTTCTGTTGCTTAACAGTGTACTCCCAGACATCCAGATACTCCAGAGAAAATAGGAAAATGCTGAAAATTATAAGTGGACAATTGTTAGCAAGTGAAATGGCCCAAAGCAGATTTAGTTGTCTGGGTGAAAATCATCCAGGAACCAGCTCAAGCCTTAAACTCAAGCCTTACTCAGTTTATGAGCACAGACACAGCCCAAGACCTTCCATTTTTAAACTATTTGCCAACATCTAAGCTAGAAACTAGAATCAGCTGAATGAAAACTGAAGTAAGCAATTGCAAGCCCCAACACTACTGAACCCATTATAAAGAACCGTAAGACTTACAAATAAAAATGTTTTATTTCTGTATTTTCAAGGTTAAGCCTTGAAACAATTATATATTTGTCACTTGGTTTCTGTCTTCAATGTGAATAATTAATTATGAGTGCAAACCCAGGACAGACTGATTGTACACAGCCAAACTGAAACACAGAATTTGTTACACGATGCAAAATTTGTAAGAATATGATAGAATGAGGAAGTTAAAAATTTCTTTTAGACTGTAATTACTATATTTGAATAATAGAAAATATGCTGGAAACCATAAACTGAATTGTTAAATAATAAAAAATATTGGAGTTCTATATATAGGTTCCTTAGACCTAAGATTCCAGATCTTAGGTTTTAACCAGATTTTTTTAACCACAGTGAAAACTTTATCTTGCAACCACATTTACCATAAATTATTTTGATTTTCTTCTGAACTCTCCAAACAAACAGATACAGTCTGCTGTGCAACACATCCCTTTGGTGAGAAAATGCACTCTCGTTGCCTTGACTAACAAATAATAACCAACATGTTAATGGGAAAAGATAAAACAAGACTCTGAAATGCTCATTTGTGTCAAAATTAGTTTATTTCCCAGGGCATAGGGAATCCCAGCTGAATTGGTTGCTGCAGTGATGTAAGAAACATGCAAACTGTACCCTCGATTAGAATCTGGGAGAGAGAGATAAAAGGTTTATCTGTGTGGCAAGAGCTGTTTGATGGACTATTAGATATTTTTTATGTTTGCTAAAATCTCACAGCTTTTGTTGATGCTTTGTCACTAAACTCATCCCCAGCCCCAAATTAACGATTTTACCATCCAGAAGAGGCTTTCTGGCAAACAAAAGTGATGAGGGCAAATATGTAAATATCATTAATATTTTGCTTCTAAAACACATGTGGACATGTGCGTGTAAATGTTGAGGCACTCTCATGCACTGTAACAAATCCATCTGTCAGCCTAGGTTTGTTTGTGTGTGTTTGTGTTTCACTCACCCTTTAACAGATCAAGATTTTCAAGTGGTCATGTACTTGTGAGTTGGCCAATATTATATAAAAATATATATTGTTACAACATATTATATGTTATCAATACATATTTATAATATGTAATATAAATGAATTACTATAACACCTATAATTTTGAATACCAAAATACATATTCTCAATATATAATATTTTCATATTATTCTCATATATAAAGTTTTGTATATAAGAGAGAATATATATATATCTATATATATAAAATATTCTCAGTGTATGTAATTCTAAAATTCTCATATATATAGTATGATATTATGGAATCATAGAATCACAAAATGGTTTGAGTTGCAAGGGACTTTAAAGATCATCCAGGGATTTATGATCATCTCATTCCAAACCCCTGCCATGGACAGGGACACCTTCCACTAACCCAGGTTGCTCCAATCCCTGTCCAACCTGGCCTTGGACACTTCCAGGGATGGGGCAGCTGCAGCTTCTCTGGGCAAAGATATTCAATATATAGTAATCCATATTTTATATATTATACTACATACATATCCATCAGTACACATATATTATGTGTATATGCAAAAAAATAGATGAAAACCTAAGTTTAGGTAGAGTTTGATGTATTTTAATTTCCATTTAATGTTTTGCCTTGGACAAGTAGGCTCCAGTGAGACCCTGTGATTCCTGGTGGAATTCAGCCATGGTTTTGTTTTGAACTGAGGGTGGTCGTAGTCACACAGGGGCAGAGTGAATGAATCAGGTAAATGGTTGTGAGTGAGAGGCAGACTTTGAGGAGTGCAGCAGTCCTTAATCAGATTTCCCAGATTACTGCATCATATTTATGGGTTTAGTGCAGCTAATTGTTGCTGCCTTTTTTGACCTTTTTTTAGCTACCTCCTACAGCAAATGGCTATAACTCACTCCCACTCTCTCTGTAGTTAGACATAGAAAGGCCTGCAGGGAAAGACCTTTTCTTCAGAGGGCTTCATAAATTCTGTAAAAAGAAAACAACCCTCCCCAAGACTAATTCATCCTTTGCTTCACATTAAAAACACAAAACCAGGGGAATCTCCCACACAAAGAAATGCTGTCAGAGCTGGAGTGGTGCATGGTCATAACCCTGTGTGCTGCACCCCTTAGTGCTTATCAAAGCAGGACAAACACTGCCAGCAGGTCTGAGCCGTGTGCTTTTTGCAAAATATCATAAACAAATGCACCTACAGGCTGCTTCCCTCCAGCCATTTTTCCCTGAGCTGGAGTCCATCCTGCTTTTCCAGATCACATACGTGACACAGAATTGCACACGGCACTTTTCACTGCTGATTTTCTTGAGCTTTAGTGTTTGCATCACACTGGGCCAAGAACATCAGATCAGAGATGGTCTAAGATAATTTTCCACCTGTCAGATTCTTCAGCAGACTGGGAATGACAGTGGCCTCCCTAAGTAGCCTGCAGCAACTCAAAAGCTGCTCTAGATCCCATCAAGGGCACTTTTACCTCCTAAGTGGGGTTATACGACTCACAGTCCTTTTGGATTTTGATAAGACTGATGGCATTGTCTCTGCCATCATTCCCTCTCCTCTGCCTCACCTGTCTGCCAGATGTCTTCTTCCACAGAGGCAACCAATGTGCCCGTTTGATCTGGTGTTTCATAGCCTGAAGTCAGAGGGATTTGAATTCCCAGACAGGGCTACCAGGCTGTGGCATCCAAAGATCTAATCCTCTCTTGCTCCTGTCTCAGAGAACTAATGATCAGCTGTGGATCCTGGAGAACAACTGGGCATGGGGTGGCTTCAGCTGTGGCAGCTAAATGGGAATCAATTGGGAGATACTGAGAACATATCTGTGTTCTCCACACCCATCAGTAGCCAAAATCTGTGTCTGAGTTACATTTCCTTTGTGACTGGTGGAGGAAAAGAGCCACTTTCAAGACAAAGTTCACCTTATCATAAAATAAACATGTACTAAAGGCTGTATGAATCCCATCTCTTGACTATCAAGGGATCTCAGGAAGATTAGGTGGGACGTTGATATGTAAAAATAAGGAAAGTGAACTTACTCCCACAGTGAGCTGGAATATTAGGGTGATTACTTGGTCATAGCAGTAGAGCTGATGACCAGAACATGATCATCATCTGTGTTAATTTATATCATATGTTTATTTACAATAATTCATCTGGGTTAGACTGTAAATTTGTGTTCCAGCTGCTCTGACATTCTCCAAGCAATATTTTGCATTTAGCTTCTAGAAGGATCAAGGAAAAATGTCTATATAATATTTGTATGTATATATGTATTTATATATATATATGTATGTGTATATATGTACATGTTGAAGGGCCAAAAAATAATCTAAAATTAAAATATACCAGGAATGAACTAACAAAAGTTACTCTAAATCTGTTCTCCATGTCTACCTTAATCCATACACTTCAATTAAATCCACTTCTCTGCACTTGAGTGTATTCACTACATTAAAGCCAACTCACTAAAAGCATTTATTTCACAGTAATCCAACTATTAACTGGCATTTTCCTCCCTTGCTCCCCCGTCCCAGCCCTCTCACTGTCTTCCTAGAATGATTCATCATGAATGGTGAAAATTCCCATGTCAAGTTCTAGTAGAGAGTAGCTGGAAGGTGTGAATGGTGTTTGGAAGGACTCAATGTCTGATTTACATTATGCCAAAAATAAGCACTTCTACTCAAGCTCAGCCTTGTTGACAAATTTCTTCATCAGCAGGCAAAGCAGTCACTGCTGCCAAATTATGCAGTAATGCAGACTCAGCAGGATTAGTTCTTCTTCAAGCCATAATACCACTGATTTATTATTTTATTTTATTTTATTTTATTTTATTTTATTTTATTTTATTTTATTTTATTTTATTTTATTTTATTTTATTTTATTTTATTTTATTTTAT
>VWZU01008059.1:1540638-1594295 GCA_013397095.1 Sterrhoptilus dennistouni | reverse complement strand
ATTTTATTTTATATATAGTCTTGATTTATACTTCGGAATGAACGAGGTCTTATGATCACCAGAAATCTTTTGGTTGCTTTGGGTTTGTACTCCTGAGTGAGCATCAAGCTTCCTCTTTCAGGTAAAACTCACCTGAGCCAAAGTAGATCTTAAAATATACTGAATATTAAAATGATAAACACTGATTTCCTCTTTCCTTTAACTGGAACACAAGCAGATATAAAAGGAGTATTAAAAATATTGGTTTTTATGTTAAAACGTGGTCTCATAGGGAGAAAATAACTGCAATGATAAGAAAATGCATTATGGAGTCAAAAATGAAAAAACACCTGTGACTTTAAAAAATTTATTTTGTAAGCTGCCTTATTAAATATTACTATTTTTCTCAAAATATTTGCAGTGTCATTGTTAAAAGTGGAGAGAGACAACTTACTACTAGGGATGCTTAGAGCACGTGAATATTGCAGATTGTGGGGTCACATGGCAAAAAAATGGAAGGAACCTTGGAATAAGGGATTGGAAAATCCAGGGATTGCCATGGGAGTGGAATCTGTGTAACAGGACGAGAATGATTCTGCACTGAATTTTCGCATAGTTTCTACAACTTCCACTGCAATTGCACTTGCAGAGGCCTTAAGTGGAAAACTGGTTAAAGTTGTCCTGTGCTCACAGTTTCCGCTCTCAGAGGATTTCCAGCATTTAGAAATTAGTCCTTGTTCTGAATCAGAACAAAGTGGTTTTTCTCTCAGATTTTTCCAGGAACTGAAATGAAATAATGATAAAAGACTCGGGTCAATCAAACAATTGAATTTCAGTTTAATTTCTTTTTTCTTCCTTCAGAACAATTATTGTGTCAAATTCATTTCAGAGTTACTTCAAAACCAATTGAAAATATTACAGAACAATACAACTGATTTTTTTTTTTTTCCAGTGGAAATAGTTACAACTCCATATAATTATATTCAAAGCTTCTATTTTGATTACAGCATTTTATGATAGGGGAAGAAGATGGCAGAGTGGAACAGTTTTTAAGCTGACTTCAGCTCTGCCTGGGGAAAGCAGAGACTCATGGGTCTCTGCAGGAGAGTAGTTCCTAAAATATGTGTTTAATCTGGATTAATTCCCTATGAAACTTTGTGAACAGACACAATGGATTTACCTTTTTTTGAAATGTTCAGAAGAAGTCACTGCTTTTGAGTAGTTGCTTCATTGCTTTTGTCAAGGATCTATTTTCTAACAATGTATTTGTCTTTATTTTGTAGCACTATAATGGTTTCACGGCTTTTATTTATTAATTGGGAAAAGCAAGAGTTGTTTGTACAGTTTCAGCTTTACAAGCCAAAGGACAGAGCCAATTCCTGCACAGAGTTTTGCCACCAGGTCCAACAAAGTAAATTCAGAGAAATTGTCCTGCAAGAGTTGAGTCATAAAAGGAATAAATATGGATAAACAGCAGAGCAGCACCAAACAACCCAAATACCTCTTGGTAGGACACAAGCACTGTTAAATATTAGTTGGATCTTTTGGGTTTTTTTGCTTTGAAGAAATAAGGTAATTTTGGAAATTGTGTCCAGGATGCAGCTTGAGCTGGTTGTTTATCCATCAATTGGGATTTTAAATAATATTTTTTGGAGTTGGAGTTTACTGCAGTGAAGTAATAATATGTGCTGCTTTTATGGAGGAAAATTCAAAAAAAATCACAGTCAAAAGTTTTCAGGTCTGAGCTGGAAAGAGAAAGTATTCAGCTTTAAATGGGGCTTATTTTGTGAAAGTCAGATAGGCTGAAGGAAACAAAAAAAACCCATACATTCCAGCCCAAAATTTATTTGGAATCATTCTTCCTAACCAATGGTGTTGGTGAAGAGAGTGTCCTGCTTATGGCAAGAGGCATTCAAATCCAGGGGCTGGATTTTGGTGATCCTGGTGGGTGCCTTCCAACTCCGGATATTCCATGATTCTAAGTGCCCAAGGAGGAATCATTCTAATCTCTGAAGTTCTCAAAAGCTCAGTAGGTGGTTTGTAAAGGCAACATCATTGCCTTCTGTTCACTGGAAGAAGATGAACTCACAGAAAAAATGTGCTGAGGAGGCACAGGTGGAATTAGATCTTCTGAATGACCTTCTGAATATCCCTGTACAAATATACAGAAAAGGGCTCTTTGCCTTCTGTTTAAGCTTAGCAGAAGTTTTGCTGAATTGGGATCCAGGACTCCTCACCCAGAAATACTGACTTGTCCCATATCTCAATTTCCCTATCTGCAGGATGAGTAATAATGCATTTACATCAGGTTCTTATTTACATCAAGTTAGTCATTAAATGCTGCAGGATTTTACAGCATTCATTAAAATGCTGTAAAGGAACAAGCTTAATCAACTATCCATTACTCAATGTGTAGAATTACTCACAGGGCAGGTTTCTTCCTGATCAGATGCCCACCACCCTTTTTAACTAAAACAATATGACTAACAGAAATCACTGACTGCAATGTTGACAGTGAATGACAAATAGTTTTATTCTGTGTGTTCTCCTACATATGGTCAAAGACACGACCGCAGGAAAAGCAGCCTTTCTGCAAATGTTCCTGAGAACTGAAGCCACTCCTTGCAAACAGGCATGAGCAGGGAATTAAAAACACACACCAGGTTTTGATCTCAGCTCAGCAAGTTTTGCTTTGCTTGGGCACAAGTCCATTGGCTTCTTCACCCAACTGAGTAAGACACAAATCAGGGTGACATATTCACGCGTGTCAGATGAAAGTGTGCGGGGTTATGTCCATATTAGTCATGCGATAACAGGGCAGATGCATGTTAGGGTGGAACAGTGTTAGCAAATTATCTCACAAAAGGCTATTTGTCTTCCTTGGGACGTGTGCCACCACTTCAGCGAGCTGAATAACTCTACATTCCTGACTTCCCGTCATGGAGACTTAATCCAGCTCGGTCAGCGAGGAGATGCAGGTTGCAATAAATTAGTTGGAAGAGGAAAAGTTTTCAGAGGGTTTTTCACTTGCTCTCCTGTGTTGCCATATTTCTGCACTCACTCTCACCAAACTACCCAGCAGCACACTGGGGAGAAAGTGAAAGAAGGGACACATGGAGATGCCTGCAATTTAGTTAGGATGTGGCTGGCTGGATTCCCTTTATAACCACTGGCCAGATGTTGAAACATGGGTGATGTGTTTTATCTTGCACAGAAGATAAGGGCCCAAAGAGCATCAGCTGTTTCAGAGTTAACTTGGAAAGGAACTGAGGGGGATCACCAGCTTGTGTAGAGTGTGATGGTCTATTTGGATGCAGACAAATTTCACTTGAATTGTGAGTCAGAGCTCCCCACACCTGGCAACCTTCAGCAATGGCAAAGTGTAAAACTGCTTCATTTTACCTGTTTCTGTAGTAAACAGTAGTGACACGATGACAAGTCTGAGCCCTCTGTGCCTCAGGTCCTCTCTCTGTGACAGTAAGAGCAGCATCAGGAGAGAAACAGCTGGAATTTAAGCTCCCAGATGGATTTGCTTAAACCTCGACTATTTTGCCCTGAAGTGCACTTAGGAGCTCTCACTCTGTCTTTCAGCAGCAGTCACAGAAGCCTGCACCAAAACCTTGAAGTGAGCAGTAACTCCTTAAACAACTTCAGCTAAATATGCAAAGCTGGCCTTCCTACCTCTAAAATTATCTCAGCACATGCTCAGGGTAAGGAATGAGTATAGAAAGAGAGAGTATTAGCCCTGTTTTCCTCTCTCCAAAACTCAGTCCAAAGAGGTGACCTGAGTCACGTCTGCCTGTGCTCACCACCTCTGCCTCCTTTTAGCTTATGAGCTCTTTTGTAACCTGCCTCTGACACAGAAGTATTTACAAAACAAATTTCTGATCACAGGATCCTTCTGTCAGCAAACAAATTCTATTTGCTACACTGACTCCAGTGTAGCCATAGGCTGAGGAAAAAAAAGCTCTGGTCAACTCCTAACCCTGTTTACCAGAGCAGGACCTAAATTGTGAACTTCACATATTGTTTAATGCCGTGACCTCTGTGCACTTGCTAATCCCTCATCCACTGCTCTGCAGCTTCTTTCTTGTCCACAGCCTCCCGACTAATACCCAGAAAGATGCTTGGATTTCCAAAACTGCAAACCATGCAGCTATCACATTCACAGGGGATGTTATGTTGAGTCAGCACACTGCCCTGGCATGACCACAGCTATAGGATCTCTCCTTCCTATGGATAATCACATCTTTGCCTGCATCAGGCACCTTCCTGCTGCAGCAGGATTTTGATACCAGCAGCAAGATTGCTTCTGCTCTCAGGGCAAGCTGAAATTAGACCATAGAAAAGATTTTGGACTCTGTTATCCTTGTAAATAATGTCTCAAAAAATCAATGTTTGAATCACTAGATTTCCCTGATGTGATAATTTATAAAATACTATCTGATTTTATTACTGGTCTACTGAAATATTTAATTTGTTAATTGTTGTTAATAAACTCATGAATATTCTGTTTTATCCAGGAATACCCAGTGCTTCATTGGGGCAGAACCCAGAGTCCAGGCTCACAGAGAAGATATAAATCAAGTGTGTATCACTGCTGTGACATGTCCATGTATTTTTGCACACACAAGGAATCTCATCCCTCTTGAAACAAGTTTAGTTGCTCCACATTATTTTTGTTTGCATGGCAGGCAGTGCTCAGGGTGCAACTGATGTGTGGAAATTTCACACCCCAGCATGTCTTAGTCATTACCTGTACAATTAATTGGCATCCCTTGACACAGGAACAGGATGCCAGAGAAGCTGTGGATGTCCCATCCCAAAAAGTGCTCAAGGCCAGGTTTGATCGTGCCTGGTCAAGTGGAAGGTGTCTCCGCCCTTGACCAGGATGCTGGAACTAGATGAGCTTTAAGGTCTTTTCCAACCCAAACCATTCTATGATTCCATGATAAATGTACACTAAAAACCACTGTGAGGAAGATGATGGAGATGATGCACTAGTGTATAGGAAATAGGGGACCAGAATAAGGTGACACTTTCCTTCCCTGTAAAGTTTTTGTTTCAGATGGAGAAGAAAATGGGGAATGACACTTGGAATGACACTTCACCAAATCTGAAATGAAATTTCAGACTCCTCCAGGTGCGTTGAAGAGGAAGATCTTTACTGTAAGACATTCACTGAGAGAGAAATCAAAGCAAGTAGATATATAGACCTTGTGTTAAAGTAACCCTGTGATGAAACCAAAATAAATGTGACAACATTTCAATGCTGTCATGCAGAGTTTCACTGAGAAACACAATATCAGGAGTTCAGTACTGCATGTAAGAATAAGAAAATTCTAATTATTAAGAAATGCTTAAAAAAATTTACTGTGTAGTCTCAATAGAGAAGAATTTGTTTGCTGCAAGATAATGTCTTTTGTCCTTCCAACTTAGAAAATCTTTTCTATGCTCTAGGGAACAGCATCTCTCCACCAGATAATTCTGATTTTTAAACACCGGTATTCCTCAAAGGCAGAAAAATCCCCAAAACCCCAAAAAACCCCCAAAACCTAATTTGAATGCTCTGAAACAGCAGTTCATAAAGCAATGTTTCATTTAGAAATATCTTATTTAAAATCAAGCAGTTCTTAACATAAATAACTTTTCAATAAAAAAAGGGTCAGGCTCATGCCTTTTCTGATCAAAAAAAGAGATTAATTTTATTTAGGTAGATAACTGCACTTTAAAATGTATTTTTTAAATTTAATTTTAATTTTAGTACAGAGTACAGGATGAAATATCTGTTCAGACCATGAATGAGTCTGATAGAAAATAACTGAGGGCAAATAACACTGAAAAGGAAGGAAAGGTTTTGAAATTGGATTGTGTAAGATGTTACTAAGAAGTATTAAGCAAAGGCCTTCCCTGAAACACAACCATACTAATATTCAAATTAAATACCTATTAAATATAAGATGCACACTTCACAATATGGATTCTCCCAGGGCTTTGATTATGAGGTGGCAGGAAGAAGCCTGTAATTAATATTATATGGTGATTCTTTTCAAAGCAGATTGTTCCAAGAGCTGTAATCACTACTACTTAAGTAAGTTGTCCTTCAATAGCTAAAAAGAAATTAGGAACCAGAGCAAAGGTAAACATGCAAGCCTGTTTAATTTTTGGCAATATTTTTTTGAAAAATCGAAATTATTTTATCTCTGAACAGTTTTAGCAATTTCAGGTTAGATCTTGCCTTGAATCAAGATACTTTTCATCTACCAGGTCAACATTTGTTCTGTATAACGGAACAGAAATATCTTTAAAGAAATGATCCCTTCAAACATTTTTGCTCAGTACCTTTGGCCTGAGGCATCGTCCTTGGAGACCAAACCATTTGGAGCAAAGAAATAGCCTCTAAATGGAGCTGTGAAAATTGCAATAACATCTGGCATGATGAAACAGAAATTAGCAATTATCATCTCCCAGCAGAGCAATGGGAACTAGATATTCTCTGTCCATCTAGAGGAAAATAATTAATGCTTAAAAAGAGAACCATATTAAGTTTACCTAATCAAATGCTCTGATACAGGGAAAATTGGCTGGATCTCCATTTAACTGGGTGGTTATACAAATACGTGTGTAGTACTTAACATGAATCTGAGACACGTGCTCCCCTTACATCCCATGGCAACACATTCCATAAGTTAATTATATGCTTTCTTAAAAAAAAATAAAAAGACATTTAATCCGTTTCACGGTGGCTGTGTTGCTCATCAAATGTCTAGAACATTTAATGTCTTGGTAAGACTATCAGCTCAGCAATTTTTAAACCCAAAAGGGCTTATTTTGTCATCTTGTTTGACCTATCAGCTGCTAAAGGCAAAGGGACTTCTCTGAAGTTATTCTTGCTTTAATCTTTACTAGATCCTGACTTTGCAGCACAGATCAGTCTAGCAAGCAGCTGGTGGCAAAATTTGTTGTTCCAATATTTAATTACACTCATTGGTTCCGGTCAGTGTTTGTTTTAGCTTCCACATCTACCTTTCAGACCTTGTTATACCCATTTTTGGTGGAATAATTATCCCCCTCCTTGTCCATCTTCTGGTTTTGGGTAAAGTGTAACATCCTGCTTGCTCAGGTCCCTGTCAGATGATTCAGATAATAGTTTGCTCTTTTTTCATTTTTCATTTCTCTTGTGCTCTTTGTAGCATTGCTTATTTTTATCAGCACTGACTTAAAGGTTTCTTGGAAGTGTGATGTCAATCAATCATCTCAGGCCCACAGTTTCTTATAAATGATGCTTTTTAGAGATTAAAGTGCTCCAGTCACCTCTGCACAGCAGACCAAGGGTTTTTTCACTGTCCCTCATTACACTTCTCTTCTTCAGAGCTAAGACATGGAGTGTTCCTGATACCACATCTCTTCCCCCCAAAAAATTAGTCCTGGATAAATAACACCGGTCTAGCCCAGATATCTAAAATTTACAATCCTTAACAGTGTTCTGTTAACCTTGGCCTCTTGTTTGGACGGTTGAATCTCCCCTGAAAGAGAAATTCTGCTGCTGTCCAGAGACAGGGAGTCCATCAGCACTGGCAGAGGTATTTCCTGAAGATCAGCTGTCTGCTCCTTCTGGGGGTATTGCATGACTGAATTCATCTTCATCAAGCCAGAAGAATACCTTTTGTCTTGAAGCTTTGACCTCCTGTGTGAACTGGGTCTTGAATGATTTCCTGTTCCATCTAGGGAATGTCCATTCCACTAGAAAAGGGACCTAAGGAGGTAATGCTTAATGCAAGAAAAGGAAATGAAGGGGGCTTTTATCTGAACTGCAATGTTCTGAGGACAGAATTTGGATTTCATGTGGTCAGAGGTCTCACAACAAAAACCCTCTGTGTATCCTTCAGTATGTCAGGAGCATTATGTCCGTTGTGCCTCAAGGTCCAAACCATGGGACACTGCTGTCAAAGAGATCCTGGAAGAAGTCCTGTGTTGCTCTCTGAAGAGTTTGCAGGGACTAGATGGGACCAGTTTTAGGTCAGCTGGGGTTATGAGACCAAGTCCTTGATGACTAATTGCAGACAGGGACTGGAATGAATTCTAAACCTGATGTCCTCCCAGTGTATAAAAGTTCACATTTGACCATCAGAGTCTTTTTAAGTGAAATAAAATGTAGAATACATCACCAAAGACAAAGAGCAGTTGTGTAAAATAAAATACTTTTCACATTTGTGCCGATGGTTTTCTTTTAAATTATTGTTTGCTATTTTTTTTCTCTCTCACCTATACTATACAGAAATTCAAAAACACCTTTAAGACATATGTTTAAAATCCCCAACAAACTATGAATTGGTCTTTTAAAAGGAAGAATTCTATAGAAGCCTCTGTGTATCATTGATATGTAAGTTAGATTATTTTAGACTATTCTAGGGCAAATCTCCACAATGGTTTCTCTGAGCTGGCAGCACAAACGCAAAGATAACAGTTGTGACCAGAGTCTTATGAAAACACTTAAGACAGCTGTTTTCATTCCTTCATCATGTGACAGAGAACTGGTCAAGCAAACTCTTCAGCAGTTCAATTTGACTAAATCTTTTAAAAATCACCGTGGTCTGCAATGTAGCCGGAATAAAACCACTCTAAACCTCAACACTGCTGGTTAACTCAGAACAGCCAACCTGCCAATGATGCTCCTTATTTCTTGCTTTGTCTCCATGCTTAGAGATACTAAAATCCCATCCAACTTTTCCTACCTTTTTCTGTCCATGCCAAGGATCCCACACTTGGTGCCAAAAGGACTTTGCTCTGTGGGTTGAGCTTTGGGCGTAGAAGGTCACTTTGCTCTTCTGCAAGAGGCATATGGAGGTTGTCCCAGCTAGAAGCAAAGGCACTATGAGGCTGGGTGCTCACAGGACATTCATCCTGCTCCAAGTGGGATAAAAGACATCCTGAACCTTCTTCTGCCTGCTCTGGTCACTGGCTGGCTGAGCACTGGGGAGTGTGCCAGATGAGAGTGTGTTCCCCACTGTTCTCCTGCATCCTTGGCAGCAGGAAAATCCACTCAGCTCTGCCAGGCTCTGTTCTCTCTCTGTCTCCAGAGCAGTGGCTGCACTGGATAGAAGGGTTGATCCAAACAAGAATTTTTCCCATTGGAATTATACAAGTGGGTTAACTGGAATGTTTTTTGAATTTATGCTGATCAAAGAGGTTTGTTTCAATTGAGAAGGAAAAAAAAAAGCGGTAGGAAAATGGGACAGGGGTTTTGGAAAAAAATGTAAATATTTTTTATTTGGATGCTTTCAAAGTAATTTGAGGTGATGTTTCATTTAAAAATATACTTCAGTTTTATTTAGAGTAGAATAAACATCCTTTCCAAGGGTTCAGAGCTGCAATATTTCATTTCGTCCTGAAAAAAATAGACTTGTAATAAAACTGCCTTTGCTTCTGTTCAACTTGCTGTCACTTTTCATTTTTATGTTGCTTGAAAAAAAAATCAGAAACAGTACAAAAAACGTTAACTGTGAAATCCCAAAATTGTGGGACCAAAAAAAAAAGCCCTTTCTGGGTCTGACATTTCTTTCCACATCTTTATTTATGTAGAAAAACATTTGACTTCTTAACATTTCTTGTTCATCTGACTGTGCTCACGTCTGTGGAGAAGTGCATGATTTTACAGGAACTATATTCTACTGAAATCAGAGGGATACCTCCAGGTAATAGACATTAAGAAATGCCTTATGATGATGAAGATGATGATGATTGGAAATCTGTAAACCAGCCCAGACTCCTCTGAGAAAGGATGGATATTGCCTTTTTATTTTGCGGAGACCCATGAAACTCATTTCCAGTAGCTTCCCTCTTTTCCTTTCCCTGCTTGACTTCAGAACAGGAGGTCAGGTCAAACTTCTGGCTGGTATAATAGCTAATTACACCCCCTATTTGGCCTAGGATGCGGGGTGAGGCATAAATTAGGAGCTGATAGCTTGGCTGGTGCCATGGTGGGTTATTAGATGTGTGTCAGTGAGCAAAGCTGTGATCAAAGCTCACAGAGAGGCAGCCAGAGGTCGTGAAGCATGGCTGGGGACTAATTGCTGGGCTATATGCTGAAAGGAAGTTTGCAATGAAAGGCCATTAAGATTCAGGTTTTCCAACCCGGGGAGCAAAGCTGTGGAGAAAAGTGGATTTCTGAGCAAGCAGGGAAATGAGAGGGTCCCCTGCTCGGGGTGGTGGTGATGGGTTGCCTCGTTTCTGAAGAGTTTTCCTAAGGAAGGGCAGGATCTGGTCCTAAACAGCAGTGCAGACAAAGGATAATTAACCCATATCTTCATTTAAATGGGTTGGTCAAAAGAAAAGAAACTTTTTAAAGAGCTCCCACTGACGGAGGAATTTGGCTGGTTGTAAAATGAGCTGGCAGAAACAAAACTCTGCTTGTAGAGCAGAGAGTGGAGAGGGCAGAGGATTTAGTCAGACATTTGAAAAGCACACCAAGATCTATGAATGACAGCTCCTTAGAGAAAAAAATGTAGAGGGATAAATTATTGCTTTTTATTCTCAAAGATTTTCTATGCACTCTGCACAGCAGATCACATATATTTTCCCCATTTTGCAAATGGGGAAACTGAGGCAAAATGAGATAAATTTCATTTTTTAATTTATAGCATCCAAATTCCCACAGGTCAGATATCCTGGAGTCCAAATGACATAATTAAGCTGATTTGAACAAGAATGCTCAACTGTTTCCCTATATTTTTTTGCTACTGTTGTAGGAATTAATCACTTGATCTATCAGTCATTTTTCAATCTTGTTTCACTTTGGGTCATTTTCAGAACTGAAAGTTTCCCAGTTAAATCTTTCTCAAGGATGGTATCCATCTTAATTTATCTGTCCTCTTCCTCCAAAACTTTAAATGAAATAAAATAAATTAAAAAAAAACCCCATAAAATATTATTTCATAACTGTTTGTACATTCAGCATAGTTGAGGGCAAACACTTTCATTTTCTAATCATCAGTATAATTTTTTATGTATGTGAGCGGTTTAAATCAAATAAATAGTTAAGTTATAACATTATGCAAAACTTAAATAACAGAGACCCAATATTTTCATGACTGTTTGGAAAAGTCATATTGAATATAAACAATGATAAAAAGCTAAGGAAAGCCTGGTGACTCTGGCCAAATATAGATTGTCAGAACCAAAGCTGGAATTTCCACGCAGTGAAATTCCCACTCTGTCAACATTCATTTGTAGTCAGTTTGAGACAAAATGTCATATTTTGGGGAAAGAAAAAGAATCTCATGAGTGCTTTGGTAAAAATGTTGAAAGGTATTTGTGTCACTTTGCAGTTGCAGTTACTCGCAGTCATCAAAAGCAAAGGAGTTGGAGCTTTTTGTCCAACATTTCTTCAGGAGTTTTTGGCCACAACCACACTTCTCATGAACCCACGTGTCCCAGCTCAAGGATCAGTTTCTTGATCCGTGAGCCAACATCCAACCTGTTGGCCTGTGCCACCTGATCTGAAATGAGAACAGCAGGAGGAACAAATAATGTGGCAGCTTGAGCTTAGGAAAAAGCCTGGCACAGTCTCCTACCTGCTGGGAATCACATTCCACCTCTCTCTCTCCTCTTTACCCTTACACCTGGCTCACATCTTCCTTTTCCTCTGCCCTGCCTGTCCTTGGGACAGGATGTGCAATTGTCTCTGGACACGGTAATTATTTACTGGTACTATGCAGTTACCAAGGTGTATCACCAGCCTGTCAATGAACTCACACCTTTTAAATGTACAGTTAATATTTAAAGGCATAAAATGAGCCCTGAATAAAGTAAATGATGGCTGCAGTTTTCTTTCTTTGTATCAAAGGAATTTTAGTTTCATGTAAATTAATTAATTCAGCGAAAAAAACACTGAAGCAAAGATTAAAATCTCTGTGTGGTATTTGAAAGGTGAAATAGAAAACAAGAACAACATTTAAAATCTTTCCTAGCTGCTTGTAAAGTATTTTCTTTTATAGAAAATCACTCGGTGTGAAAGCAAAAAGGGAAAGAAAAAATATGTTGTTGTTGGATTTGTCTTTTTCTTTACCTTGGTATTGAAGAAAATGAGAAGAGAAATTGGTTTCATGTCTCTTTATGTGCTTTTCATACAACTTAACTAGATTATTAGAAATGTTAAGTAATAATCTGTAGATGAAAGGTACGTTAACTCTTGAGTCTTTATTATGATTAAGGCTTGAAGTCATTTGAAAATTATATGTGGAACATGATCTATTACATCTTATGGCAAATAGGACCTCATTTATTTAGGCTACAGCTAAAACGTAACATCTGCCCATGTCTTGAAGAACTAATTGCTAGCAAAAGAGAAATGAATATGTTTGTGACTTTTATGGTAAACTCGGCAGTAAAGGGAATAAGCTCCTGATGTGGAAAATTGGAAAGTCAGTTGTTCTGCAGAAACAAACCTTTCTTCTGTGGGGAGTAACGGAAGAGATCTTTTTCTTTTTACATCCCGAGACAAAAGGCAAGCTCAGACTAGGTGATTTTAAGTTGAACTTTCCAACCCATAGTCGATGAGTTGGTTTCCATACTTGTTGTAGTAATACTGCCAACAGCAAAGGTGCTTTGGCAACAAATCTGCTCCAGTTGAAGTCAAAGGTAAAATTCTTTAACCTGTAGTATCCATCTTGGTACTTGTGAATTCCAGAAATGAGCCAAACCCTCAGATTTAAAAGTGGCATGTGAACTTCCCTAAATTCAGGCTTAACTTGTTATTAGGCTTTAGGTTATGCTTGCTGGGGAGCCAGACTGATGCCATTTGAAAATTTCAGATCTGGATCCAGTTTTTGATTTAACACACTCTCAACACTTCAGCTTGTTCAGTTCCAAGATTTTAGTTCACGTCTTTCTATTCTCAGTTTTATAACGCTGCACATGCAATTGTTTGAAGTCTCTAAAATGATTAATGTGCATGTAACTCTATGAAAATATTCTTTGGTCTTTCTCCAATTTGCAGTCTCATACATGAGAATAAGAAGCAATAAAGAAATATTATCCATTGCTTGCACTGCAGCAAGTACCACTAGTCATGTAAATATTGCCCCAAACACTGCAAAAATTACTCAGCTCTGTTTGAATCGCTGTTTGTGGAGCTCAGCCTCATTTTACCAAAGCAGCTGTTGGAATCTTATGTCTTTAAATAAATAATTCACTTGTGTAAGGAAAAAAAAAAAAAAAAAGAGTGATTTTTTAAAATTATGTAAGCTGCTATTGGGAGAATTGCTGGGAGTGTGCAGGTTTATTACCCAGAGCCTTTTCATGAGGGTTTGGTAGCACAAGTGCTTAATCCTGTTGAAACATCTCAGAAAAGGGTGTTTAGGTGTAAGAAAAAAATCATGGTTAACAGACAGGTAAGAAAATCATGTATATCTGGACCTGAGTTCCATTGATATGAGGCTCAAGAGATGTTTATGTGCACAGTGCATTCACCAATATATGCATAATAAACACAATCCATAGGCATTTTGGAAAACAGTGGTTTAGGAAAGACTTCAAACCCGAATAAAGGTTATTTTCTGCATGAGACCATTTTTTTTTCTGTAAAAGTTCCTAAAATGCAGGATACAATCCTACCATCACCTAGAAGATGATGATTTTCAGATATATGACATCACTTAGACTGATACTGAAAGCATATGTGCTTTTCTGGTATTCATAATTAAACCAGGTTGTAGACAAATTGGAAAATGTTGTTGACTACAGAATAATTTGAATTCAAGGTCCAAACCAAAAATGTTCACTCACTGGTTAAGTTCCTTAGACTTTCTGCAGCAAACACTCCCACAAGGTGATTGTAGCAGCCTCTTCAATGATTAATTTTTTTTTTTATATACAACTGCTGTTGATCATTTAGTGGGACATTTGTTCTTCTAGTACAGATATATGAGGATAATCTTTCCAGCTGCTTCTTCTAAAATCTGCAAGAATTTTTCATTCCCCTCCTGTTCTGAACCTCAGCCCAGAAAGTCTTCATGTAATTCCTGATCCCACTTAGAGGCAGAAAAGTAGTTTGACAAACCCATTATCTCACTGCCAGTTCCCAAAGCCATCGCTTATCCCTAACCCTGCCAATGTACCCTGGAAATGGTGATTATGTGCAGAGGTCAGAAAAGGGTCTGTTGTTAGTGGAGTATCATGTAGTATCATATATCATACATCATATAAAAATCATATCAAATCACATCATATCATATTATGGCTTGGGTTAGAAGGGACCTGAAGGATCATTAGGTCCAACTCCCTTCCATGGACCTTGATTTCCAGAGTGAAGTTGGATTTTGCATGCCTCCCCTAGAATGAAAAAATGACTGCGCTTTATCATACAAGCACAAGTAAGCAGGAGGTGAACCACGTGGATGGACAAATGATTTCCCAATCTGCACGAGGAGTGGTGCAACATTTAGATAGAGGACATGGAGAAGATGCAAAATTATAAGGAGGTCCTCTTAGTCAAACAGTATTCAGAGTTATAGATGAGTCTGCAAAAGAAGTAAATCACCATGGACTGACATCTGCAGCCAGTGCAAATCCTGGACTACAACCAGGTAAGACTGGCTGGAGCCAAAGATATTTCCAAACCTCCAATACAGTCAGCAATTCCTGATCCCACTCTGCTGAAACTCTTCTTTCCACAAAAGAAAGAGCAAATCAATACCTAGTTAGTTTATGCATTTATGCACAAATCTCTAGTGTCAGACAACAGACACACTTGTGGTAACGCATTGACATTGACATGGACTCCACTAAAATACTGGGGAAGTGCTAGAGGTATTGAGGACATTTAAATTACACAAATCTGACTGTAAAAAAGATCAATAATTTTAAATAGACTCCAAATGTTAGTGCAATGTAGCAAGTGGAACAGACTTTTTGGCAGAGCCTGTAGTGATAGGACAAGGAGTAATGGGTTTAAAGTAAAAAACGTTCAATTTAGATTAGATATAAGGAAGAAGTGCTTTTACAGTGAGGGGTGAGACACTTACACAAGTTGTCCAGAGGGGTGGCAAGTGACACATCCATGCAAACATTCCAAGCCAGGCTGGATGAGGCTCTGAGCAATCTGATCTAACTGAAGATGTTCCTGCTTTTTGCAGAGTGGGGGAAGTAAGTGACTTTTTAAAGTCCTTTGCAACCCAAAGTATTTGTATGAGTCCAAGTCATGTAAGGCTTTATCTGCTTCAGCACATCTCTCCTGTGCCTAAGTGCTGGACAGCTTTTTGTTCTGTGTGCTCGGTGCTCTGGGTTTAACCCACCATTGATAGGTTATTAATTTGAGCAACTTAGCTGGAAAGTGTCATTTTAATTTACTGCTTAATGTGTGTCATGTCTCTTTCCTAAGACAAGTTACAAATCTGGATTAAAATCCTGTTGAATGCACTGCTTGGGTGTCATTCTGGAGTCACATTATTGGAAAGGTGAATAACACTCTATGCTTTTCATTCAACACTCAAAGCTACTGGGGGGATGACAGATCTTTATTTGGTGTGAACAAAATTTTGACAAAATATGTGAGAAATACCCCACATTCTGTGTCCCCTCTCCATTTCATCCCTCCCTTCCCACCCAGAAAATCAGCTCCCTGGTTGGAAATTTCCATTCTCCCACAGCACCTGCCCTGCAGGGCTGCACTGGTTTGAGGCATATCTAACACAGCAATTGAGAGGTTTGTTGGGTTCACACGCACTGAAGAGAGCAATTTTATTTTCATACTTGATGTTCTTGTGCACATCTGACCAGGGTAACCGAGTGCACAGGTTGTAATCTTTCCAGAAGCAGTGGGTTGATATCAAAGACTTTGCAGCGAAGCAAGGAATTGTGGCAGTACTTCAAGGAGCAGGTTTGCAATTAACTGTTAAATACAGATTGAAGGAATGTCCTGCTTGGTTGCTGCAAGCTTTCCTTGCACACCAGCAATGACTGAATCCAAAGCACAGAGCATGGCAAGATGATAACCTGTTAGCAGGGGGAGGGAGGAAAACGAGATAGAATTATTGAGCAGTTGATAACATGCAGGCTGTTTAATGGTTTCAGAATATTGTACAAAAGTAACAAATCTGAAGCCTCTCTGAATTACAATTGTGTTTATGAAAACAAAACCAAAACAAACTAAACAAACTAAAAAAAAAGGGGAAGGAAAATAACCAACTGGTATGGTGTACATGTGAGATTCCTTTTGAAAAGCAAAGCAAGCTACAAACTGCTCAGCCTACAAGCTCATTCAGCCACCAAAGGATATTGTAAATGACAGTGCACACAACTTGGAAAACAAAACAAAACAATACACTTAACTGCCAAAACTCCCCAAACTCCAACCCCAGCTCCCAAAACCTGGGATTGCTTTTATATTTTGCAGCGTGGTCTGGGTCTAGTGCACTAAGTGGTTCTAGTTCTAGAACAAGACCAATGAACAAAATATTTTTATTTTGTTTTCTGTCCCATACTCTAATTATTAGATTTTCCTGAGGGTCTCAGAGCCTCACAGTGTGAGCAACAATTACACTTGTCTGGAAAGGAAACCTTTGGATTTATTTGCCCAGAGAGGTTGTGGAATCCACTTCTCTGGAGATACTCAACAGCATCAGGACACAATTCTGAGTAACATCTCTAGGGCAGCACTCCTGCTTGAACAGGGAATTTGAAGTAGATGACCTCCAGTGGTCTCTTCAAACCTTAACAATTCTGTGATTCTGTGTGATTAAGAATCACAGAGAAATAGGAGATGAAATAAGAGTGGGCTAGGGATTTGTAAAGGATCTTCATAACCAATTAGCATCAGCAGAATTTGTAAGAAATTGCTCAACATGTGTTAAGTTTTGGCACCAAGTTTTTATGTCATTTGCTTGAGCAAATATTTTTCCTGTGCAGTTCATGATTTGGCATGAACCTGAAGATCGGGACAGAAAAAATAGGAAAGTTTATAGTGAAATGGTTTGGTGATTTGTCTACTTTCAGAATTTGTAAATTATACAGAAAAAGGAGGGTCATAGCTGGCCCTGCTCCCCACTTCAACCAGCATGTTGAACTAAATAATTGCCAGTTGAATTATCCTATAACCATACAAAGTTTCATAATAGGACTGTCTTGTTTTGACACTGGCTGAGATAATGGCTGGACCCTCACCTGAAAAATGAGGCCAAATTTGAACCTTCAAAAATCAAACCCCAATGCTTTGATGTTCATACCCCAGGAATTTTTCTGACATTTTTTCAGCAAAGTCTGTTTTGAGGTGGGAATCACCCAAAGTTATAAGTGACGGAAAGGGTTTGTGTAATTTTTGCTACAGATAGTTTGCCACTTCAGTGTTTCGCAAAGATCAGGGTTTCATCTTTTATTTTCATTCCATTTTTGTGCATCTTCCATCCCCAAGATCACAACCCAATCAATATGTGCCAATGTCAGGAAGTTGCATGCACAGTCAATATCTCCATTCAAAATCAGCCTTTTCCTGCATAACTAAATGTCAATAAATGCGGATATTTGGAATAAGAGACTATGGAAAGCAAACAAGTTGTGAAGTGAACAACTCAGTTTAGATTGTACCTTGTACCCTCCGTTTTTATAGAAATAACTGTGTTGTAAGTTTTCGGTAAGTTTTGTTGGAAGCCTTTGACTTTGTTTTATTGTCATCAGAATAAGCATTGAAGGACATATTTATATATAAATATATTTTTATATTCAATATAAAATATTCTTCTACTTTTAGAGAGATTTATTTTGTTTAATCAGAGAAGGTAACCAATTCAAGCCAGGGAATTAATTCTAAATTGCTAACAGCTAAATTCAAGTTGAATTTGAGGGGAGGGTTTGGACTACAGCTCTTCTGTCTATCAGATCAGATCAGATCAGATGCCCAACTGGCCTTAAAGGTCCAGCCTCCCAAACTATTTTACATCATTGTAAAATGGAAAAATACAAATATCCCATGTGGAGCTAAGGTCTGCTCATGAAGGAAATTATTAGCACAATGCTTTTGTTTTAACTTTGTATCAAGAAACTCTGCAGGATTAGCTCCTCTCCTGTGCAAATAGGAATAACAACCTGGCACTGGTTAGAACAGCCCTTGGGCTATCCTGTCAAAACATGGGGAAATGTAAAGGAGGAAGAAGGTGGAAGAAGAAAACTCAGGGATGGTATGGAGAGAGAACCTATGGACCTGAAAGAGTGGGAAGAGATATTTAATATGACATTATTGTCTTTCTCTATTGGATTGAAAAGACCGTGTTTTGGGTCACAATAATGCACCAAAATAATTTTGCCAGGTATTCCATGTGCAAATATACACATGGAAGGAGTTTTATGATTCAGAATAAGATTTATTTCCTGAATTCTTTTTATTTATTTATTTATTTATTTATAACTGTTGATTTTACCATCAAAAAAACCCAAACTAAACACAACTCCTTGTAGATTTCTGTGAAAGATATGATAGTAAATGAATTCATGTTTTATTCTTAGAAATTACTGGTCTGCAGCATTTTTCCATTCAAAATGATATTTCTCCCTGGAGGAACCAATACTTCACTCTTTTTTTACATGGCAGTAAAATAAGGTAGCAGCCAGCTTTTAAATCTTGGGTGGACTGCAGGCATGGAGCAGTCTCATAAACACAGCCCAACCTGTGAGCCTTAAAAATTTGTCCCTGTGCACTGCTGAAAATGCAAGTTGCCAAGCAGTGACATGTTTAAAGGCGGGTGAACAAGAAGATGAAGAGGTTTGGTTGCAGGATCCCGTGGTCTCACCTCCTGCTCAGGTGCAGGCTCAGCAGGGATGTGCCAGGAGCATTCACAGCCTGGAGTAAAACCTTCATGGGGGATCCTGGGAGGCACTGGACCTTCTCCTTCCTCATACCAGCAGTTCCATCTTTGCTTATCAGATCACAAAAGCAGTGAGATATTTTACTAAACCCATGTTAACTTTTTCAGAGGATCTTTAACAACCAGGGAAAATTTAGGTTGGAGATTAGGAACAATTTCTTCACTGAAAGAGTGGTCATGCACTTGAACAGGCTGACCAGGGAAGTCTTGGAATCACCATCCCTTGAAGTGTACATGAGACATCAGGATGTGGTGCTTAGGGACATGTTTTAGTGGTGAACTTGGCAGTGCTGAGTTAATGATTGGATTGATGATTTTCAACCTAAACAATTCTGTGCTTCTCTATTTCTATGAAGCTATGATGGCCACAGGACCAATTGTTGGCAGAGTGGGCAAGGGTGAAAGCAAAGTCACCAGAAACTCCAAACTGTGGCATATGTAGCTAAATTGACGTAAGACTATCAGATTAAAAAACATATTTATCTTTTCCTCTAACCACACACACACAGAGGCACACATGGCCAAAAATAATGCTATTAATTTCTCTGATCAACTATTTAACTGCAAGGTTGTCCAAGGCCTAAGCCAAGAAACTCCTGCCTGGATGCCTCTGCAACATGCCTGCATTTCATAGAGTCTGCAAAGTGTTTTGTCAACAGTTAGCCTGAGATAAATGAGAGGTTGAAGTTTTAGATCATGTTCCCAATCACTTGCTAACTGCAGCCAGTCACTGAATTGTCATGTCCAGGAGATTGCTTTCACATTCTTGTGAATTAGTGTAGCATGTGTCAGCATTCCTGAGGAGGCTCTCAGCCAGTTATGAGCTCTGTCCCTCCTCTGAGCAGGGGTTCAGCAGATGCAATTCCACTTCTTTGGGAAAGAGAGTCATCAATCACAATCATGCCTTAGTCTCTCACCAGCAGAAACAGTGAGAGGGGTATCTTGCCTAGACTTCCTAGAAGAAAATGAGAAAATACATCTAAAGACTAGAAATTCCATCAGAGTACAAAGTTTGATCTCTTCTTGAAACCAATTTTTCCTCAGTTCAGAGGTACATGGATTGATGATCTTGGGTCATTGCAAATAGTTCTATTAAATAAGGTCCTGCAGAATGTGAAGGGTGAGATGCACAAAGGTTTAAATATCAGCAGTGCTCAACTCCACACATAAGCTAGTCTTCCTCAGCTTCATTTATTGTCAAGTTGAGAAAATAAAGGAAGCATTTGGGAATAATTTTTCACATCCGAAAATAGCTGTAAAAATAAACCACTTAACTCCATTGTTTGTCAATAGAGCTTGAGGAAACTGGCCCAGATGCAGAAGTCTACATTAAAGGTAATTATATGTACCACCTCATGCAAGGAAAAATTCCCTCCCTTCCTGAAGTAATTCAAATTCTTTTGTGCATCTCTTTTTGTGAGAAAGTAGCTTCCTACCCTGTGAAGGAAGTGTGGGTTAAACTATGGAGAGATGGAGAGGGAACAAATTGAAGTGTTGGAGAAAGGAACTGAAATCAAGAATAAAGCAGGAAGAACCAAAATTTCCAGCATCATAATTACAGCAACTCTGACAAATAATTGGGACTCGTAATAGCTGCTTCATATATACTGGGATGTTTTTGTCCTCAAGTTAATGATCATCAGTGCTAAGTGTCATAGGTGATAGTAGAAAGAGACTTTGGAACAGGGCGCAGCATATTTCTCCCAGGTGAATACCACGAGCTCTGCACTAAGATCAAGACTTCTTTCAGCTTGACTTTGCTGTTGCAGGTCTTGCCTACCATCATGA
This sequence comes from Sterrhoptilus dennistouni, assembly GCA_013397095.1. NCBI lineage: Eukaryota > Metazoa > Chordata > Aves > Passeriformes > Zosteropidae > Sterrhoptilus > Sterrhoptilus dennistouni. The sequence goes on along the minus strand of VWZU01008059.1, from coordinate 1,573,674 downwards.
GGAAGGGTAGAGTACTCCTTTGCCAAATCTCCCCTGCTCTGGGTACTATAGACAAATTTTCTAGGAGATGGAAGTAGCAACAAGCTAAATTAGGAAATGAACACTTAAGCTTAGACAAGTGGTGTAGCCTAAAGGTTGTGGTATAAATGCCAAGGTGACTCTGCCAGTCACAAAGCAGTCAGTAGTCAGCAGTGCTTCTTCCAGGGCTTTTGAGCCTGTTGATTCATGTCAGGAATGCTCTGATGATGCCTGACAGTCTGGCCTCTCCATGAGACCCAGGAAGAGGAGCAACTCCTCGTAGACTGTGAAGCTGTCTAGACACCAGGCAGGGTGGATCCACCTTGCCTTGCCAGGAGAAAAGAAGTTCAGCCTTCAGTGCCTGGGCAACTCAATTCAAAATAAGTGAGGTGAGGCTGAGTGACTCCTCATGTTAGGGAGATTTTAGGATGGCAGTTTGGGATTTGGGAATACAAACTCCTTTCATTCTGTCTGCCTGAATGACTGCATGGAGATGCACATCAGTCTCCACACTGCTGTAAGGCAATTGAAGTTTCTGACATCACTGGGAACAAACATCTCAAAATTTTGAAAAACTCAAGCCCCTGTGATCAGCCAAGGATTATACAGGGCTTTTTTTTGCCCACTATTGATGCAGAATCAATGATAAATGGGATGATTTATCAGGAAAAAACAAGATGCCCCATGTTGGTTTTGAAAATGGACAGGAAATTGCACAGGAACGACACAAATGGACTCCAATCCAAACACTAGAGACACACATGAATTACATACATTGTAAAGCCTCAGCATCCTCTGCAATTGCTCATGGGCAAAATCTGGAGCTGTTCCCATGGTGGAGCATCACCTGTAGTTTGCAGCAGCCCTTGGAGCAGTAACAACCCTTTCTTTGCTGTGTTTTAGAATCGTGGAATCACTAAGGCTGGAAAAGACCTCTAAGGTCAGCAAGTCCAACCATTAACCCAGCAATGCCAAGCCCACCACTAAACCAAGTGTCTAAGCCTTATCTAGATGGTTTTTTTAACACTTCCAGGGATGGTGACTCTATCACTGTCTTCAGCAGCCTGTTCCAATGCCTGACTACCCTTTCAGTGAAGTAATTTTGCCCAATATCCAATCTCTAAACCTGGTGCAGGTTGAGGCTTTTCTCTCTTATAGTCCTCTTGCAGGGAGTAAACCCTGCTGCTTTTTGAAGTGTATGTGGAATTTTGGGAAGCAGAAAGGGAAAACAAATCTACAGAGGGGTTTTGCAGGGGTTAGGGTGGGTGCCAGCTGTCAACAAAACCACTTAAGGTCATGTTGGCCACTTTCAAAAAGACATATTTCACCTTCACCTTAGAACGATCTCAACCCAGATTTCCAATGAACAGAAGAAATCCTTATTCCAACCTCAGAATGCCATAAAATAGTAAATTCAGGGTAAATGGAATTTGTCAACCTCTAGGTTGAAAGTTCAGTTTTATTTCTGGCACACACCAAGTTGCCTGATTTTTTTTTTTCCCACATATTTCTAGGTGTAGTTTAAGGCTCTGTGACTGAGATCTAAACCTGATGGACTCTGAACAAGACCATGAGTGTCAGGAGAGAGAAGAAAAACTCACAGCACCTGCAAAGAGAGAGCTGAGGTTTGAGTCCTCTTGGGCTTAGATATAAAGGTAAAAAGCATGATTTCTGAGCAAAATCAATTTTATCCAATAGAGAGAAAAGTTTCAGCTCTAAAGAAATGAGGCTGATATTTTTAAGATTTGGAAAGGACTTTTTAATGCACTGCTGGGTAAGCTGGACCCTTTGACCTACCTGCTTGGCAGCTGGGAAGAGGAGGCTAAACCTAGACAAAGGAAATCAAAGCTTGTTCCTCTCTCCATACCGTGGCTTCAGCATCTTTCAAAGAGGGAAAAACTACTTTTAATTGCAGTAACTGAGGAAATCTGCTTCAGAGTGAGCTTCTCTCTCCATGGCTCCACAGGTCCTCAGCAGGACCCTGCTCCAGCACAGGCTTCCCATGGAGTCAGAGCCTCCTTTGGGCATCCCCTGCTCTGGTGTGGGTTCCTCCATGAGCTGCAGGTGGATCTCTGAACCCCTCTGCCCTCTGTGTGCTGCAGGGCACAGCTGCCTCACTGTGGGCTGCACCAGGGGCTGCAGGGGAACCTCAGCTCCAGAGCCTGGAGCAGCTCCTGCCCCTCCTTTTCCACTGCCCATGGTGTCTGCAGAGCTGCTCCTCTCACATATTCTCACCCCTGGCCGCAGTTACCTCTGTGCAATAACTTTTTTATTCCTTTATAAATATATTACTACAGAAATATATTATTATTTTTATATTTCTAAATATACTATTTCATATTATTAAATGGTGTTACCATAATTTCTGGCTGGCCCAGCCTTAGCCAGCCCAGTCTTGGAGCTGTTTGGAATTGTCTCTGCTGGCCATGGAGGAAACTTTCAGCAGCTTCTCACAGAAGCCACCCTTGTAGCCCCCCACTATAAAAACCTGGCCAGGCAAACCCAGTAAGGACTGTCCATCTCCCCACCAAAGACTTCGCTCTCTTCATCCCAAAGAGATAAACCACAGCCTTCCCTTCTCAGCAGATTGCCTAAATCTCAATTGTGGAGGTGTGCTGGAGCGATCCCTAGTTATTTCCCTGTTAATTACACAGTTTATATTGTTAATAATGTTACTGTTGTTCGATGGTATGTTCCAGTTTCCCCCATTTTCTTCCCTTTTGGTTTCATCCTAAGTTGTTTGTGCATAGTTCGTTATTTGTCAGTCATTCAGTTATATAACTCCTGGTTCTGTCCATCACTTACAGGCCTCACCTCCACCTAGAAACTTCTAGGGTAGGCCTGGGGTGATTGGATGGGGCCAGGGGTTTCCCCTCCTCTAATTTGTATTATTGGTTGACATGTTGAGAGCCACTCCCCTCTTCCCTACCATTGGTTCCTGTTCTCTCCACTCCTGTGACCCACCCACGGTTTAAAAGCTGTTGCACCCTGAGTTCGGGGCTCCCTTGGGATTGTCGGCTCAGGGGAATACACCTTCCTGTTGCTTCACCTTCGAGAGTGTCCGTCTCTTCATTACCTGCACTATAGCTGCGGTCCTGCCTGCCTGACAGAAAGGCCCCTGGATTGCGGCAGACGTTAGGGCTGTCGGACGCCTGCAGTCCTTGAGCAGAGACGGCTGCTCCTAGCAGGGGAGAGGATCACCGCCACACTCAATAGAATAGCAAAAGTGTCAGGCTGATATTGTTGCTACTCGGGAGGGATGTTGCTGCTCCACTTCTCTGTCAGCACTTAGCCATGCTTGAAGTGAAACATCTAGTCCCAAATTGTCATTTCCCTGAAGGCCACAATGCATGTGTGGAATTAACTATATAATTAGATTATCCACCATGATGGCCCTGGCAGGATGAAATATTTTGAGCATAAGTAAAACAGCTGTATTATGAGTTAAGAGTAAGGTAACATTTTACAGACTTTTACGCTACAACAAAGAAAGATAAGTGTGACATGAAAGTAAAAGTCTTTTATCTGTGTATGTCTTTGAAAACTCAGTCTACACAGATTCAAAGCATCTGTTAATCAGATTATGGGCCATATCCTGCTCCCAAAATAGTTAATAGCAATGCTCTCATTGATTTCCTCAGGACAGAAACATGCCCTAAAGGAGCACTCTACTTCTTCGTAGGCCTACTTGTTGGAGAAACGTTTGTGCTATTCAGAAAGGCAAAGCAATTTCCTGGAAGCAGAAACTCCTACCTGCACTTGTAGCAACCCAGGCTATTTTAGGAACTGAAAAAATCCACCCAGCATTAGGATTACATTTTCAAAAATGTTCCCTTCATGTTTCTCATGCTGCTTTATGCCACCCATGAAAGAGGGGGAGCTGCTTTTTGATTCACAGGAGTCACGCTTTCTCTGGATCTTTTTTTCCCCTGTCTGAGCTTCTCTTTCCCAGCCTCTCATAGTAATTCCTGGTCCTCAGACCCCAGTTAGATCAATGTGGGGAGATGAAATATTTTTACCACTCTCCATAGAGATGGTGGGCACTGGAAATAGCTGTCCACATCAGACTGCAGGATCACAGTGGATGTTCATGTTCTTCTGGAATCCTGATAGTTTTAAATGCTTTCACTGCTTTTGTTCCCACAGCTCTTTCTTCAAGGTTATCATTCATTTTAGCACTTCTGATTTAGTTCCATTTACGTTCCTTCCTACTATATTTAAATCTTTCCTTCCTTGTACAGAGGTGAAAAACAGGCAATTGCTGCCTATATGTAAGTTGCACAGTTTAAATTACTTGTAAAGTTTTGCCCTTCAAGTAACAGCAGCATAACATTCATCATCTTCATGAAGAAAAACTCTAAAAGTAGAAATTTGGATATTTTTTGCAGAATGTATCATTTGGGGCTCCTTCTTTACTTGATGCTGCTGCTAAGCCATTGCAAAAGGGAATGATTTGTGTTTTAGTCTCCAGAATCTGATAATTGAGATGCTTTTGAGACGCCTCAGTGGTGCAGACACAGAAAATTAAGAGAGATGTTGGAAGATTGTGACCACTGTGGCTTGCTCTCTGTGGCGTATCCCTTTGAGGGGTAAGGATATGGTGGTGCAAAGAGGGCTGTGCCATCTTGGAATGTAAATTGCCTTCCAGCCAAGGTAAAACAGCTTGGTCAGCTGCTGCTTGTAGCACTGCCCATTCTCCTGCCCACTGTCACACAGAGGGACATTTCTCCATCCCACTGTCACCAGGATCTTTGCAGCGATGGGTTTAGGCTGCCACAAAAATATGTAAGGAGTTAATTTTAAATCTATTAATTCCCACAGCTCGACAGCAGCAAACAAATTTTCAAGGGCTTCCTGAGTACAAAATCTGGACTGAAATCTCTAGCTATATAATTTCATCAGCAGGAAGTACCTTTTGCAGACCTCACTGCTACTCAGATAGAAACCACAGATTCTGCTTCTGTTGATAAAGCCCCTACATTAAAGAATTTAGCCTTCAACAATTTTCAATTCCAAGCAAAAACTCTGACAAATTTATTTCCCATGTGCTTCTCATTTTCCAGGAGAAATGCAATGTCCTCTCCTACTGCATATCAGTTTAACTCAGCCCACAATGGCAGAGAACATTTTTGGAAGCTCATTTTCCAGAATGCTTGTTGCTTTACACTGGCCGGAAACTTCTTCCCTGTATCTATCCTGAAACTGCATCTACATTTAGCCCTCTACAGTGTTAATTCACAATCATGGAGAAGCTTTAAACAAACTGCCTTCAGTGCTTTGTTTTTAAGCCCACAGCTCATTTTTATTCCCTTGTGTTCAGTGTCTCTACACTAACATAAATGGGAACCCAAATGGATTTCCAATGAAATTGGGCTATTTTCTGTTACTGTCTCCTACAGATCCTGGCCTAAGTATAGCTTTATTTATTATATTTATATAGTACCTTTATTCCCCTACAACTTAAACATGTGAGGACTTTTTGAGACTGCATTAAGCTGTTTGACTTCTATATGCAGCATGAAAATTCTGTATGTGTTTTATGAAGTCCTGCCACAGAATGGGATCTGGGTAGTTCCCTTCAGTAAAACATTATGAAGCACTAAGTCTTTGCTTTACATTCTACTGTTTCTAAACCTGAACATGACTGATTCCTCACTGTCCCATCCAGTCATGACCTCAAATGTGTCCTTGCTTGACAAAGCAGAAGGAGCATCCCCAATGTTGATGCAGTGGACGATGAATAAGGGTAAATATGGTTTATCTGTGATTTAGGAAACAGAGAGTTTATTCACTTCCCAGTGCCAGGCCCACAGTCACGGTGGGATAAGAATGTTCCCTTTCATTAACTAAGTAGACAAGTCAAACTTCACTGCTGTGCAGTGCCTAGACCACTCCTAAATGTGTGCTCAGTCCCTGCTGAGGCACAATCCAAGCTTTCATTTCCCTGAGAAAGGTATTAATCATAGAATCACAGAAGCCCAGAATGGTTTGGGTTGGAAGAGACCTTAAAGATCACCGCATTCCTGCCCTCATGCCTTGGACAAGACCCCTTGCACTAGACCAGGCATCTCAAAGCCCCATCCAAACTGGCCTTTGATGATTCCAGGTATGGAGCAGCCACAATTCCTTTGGAAAACCTGTTCCAGCACCTCACCACCCTCACAATGAAGAATTTCTTCCTAATATCTAATCTAAATCTCTGCTCTATCTCTGTTGAGAGTTTAAGGTGCTCTGCTCTGTACTCTCCATATAAACATGTTTAAAAGATAATCAGCCATTCTTTTGAGAAGAAAGCCTGAAGGAAAATTTCCTCTTTAATGATTAAGAGCTCAGATGGATGGGAAGAGGCCTACATCCCAGTTCCTGGGCTGGAGACTGCTTTCTGCATGTTGTCTACTGCCTGTTCCAGGGGAAATATGCACTGGCTTCTAGGCTGCTTTCTGATCATAGGCAACCTCTAATTGCTGGCCTCTTAAATCACATTCCTTTGTTGTTGCTCAATGAATCATATGGAGGTTTGTTGGGTGGTTTTTTTATTTTTTTTTTTATTTTTTATTTTTCTGCAGATAAAATTTCTAAAGAGAGATAAATGAGACTCTCCCCATGGCTCACTCCGCCAGCAATTAGCCCATAGGTTTCCAAGTAAAGTCCTTTTTCCATGATGTGTGCATGGATGCACAGGTGGCAACCGTGAATCTGGTTTTCCATGTCCAGGAAAAGTGGCCTGAGAAGGTTCTATTCCATTGTGGAAGGCAAATGAGAAGTTTCTTTCCTGCTCTCTTTTCAATAGTTTTTGTTACTTTCCTTTTAGTGTCCAAATTGGGAATCTTTAAAACATGAGGATATCTCTTCATAAACAAAATCAAAAGGTTTGTGTCTCATCCTAGCAGTTGCAGTCTGAAATGCTGCACAGTCACTGTCTCAGTACTTTTGTACATCTAGATCTTGCAAAACATTTTTAATAATGATTTAGCTTGTGGAAATGGTATAAAACTGCCTTCTTAAAGCACTGACTAGCTCTTGAAAATTAAAAGTTCTTTTATAAGATTTTTGGATGTTTCATCTTAAGATGGTGAAAAATCTGATTTGTTTTTCAGTAGCTCATTTACTAAACTTAACAAAAATAGTTATTTCATTCTTTCTTCCTTTTTTCCCCCTTCCACAAATATGTGAATGCACCTACAAACAGAAATGTCCAAAGGAGAAACATGAGAAGTTGATTTATTGGAGTGGGCAGATTTTATATTGAATTGTATTTTTTTATTACTGATGTACGTTAGCAAATCTGCCCTTCTTAGACTCCTTCTATTGTCAGTCTTCCAAGCAAGACTTTTCTCAGGGGAGTTTCTGAGAGGCCTTTTTCTTTGCATGTTTCAAGTCCCATCTTCACAGTGTCAGGGTGAATCTCCCCCCTGTAACCCTTGGTGCACTTGAGCTTGCTGCATGGGTGGTTGAAGGGGCCACATTGCCATCTGTAGGCATCTGGAACCCTAAAAAATAGCAACTTTTCCTATTTTCTCATGCACCCTACTGAGCAGAGAGGATGGAAATGTGGGGGTTCATCTTTCCTCTGTTTGCTCAGACTTATATGTTTGTCCCTATTTTTGCAAATAAAAGGGTGAAGGAACAGCCCCAGAGAGGAATCAGGGATTAATTTTGATGACTTTCATGATCAATTGCGCACTGGCAGTGGGAGGGACTTGGCTCTGGAGCTGAGTTTTTTTGGGTGTTCTCACATTTGGGTTGTGATAAGAGTTGAGGTAAATGCGGATGTTAATGTTGCTATATCTGGTGATAATCTTGGTTTTGAGTGATTTGGTTGATAAGAAATGGGTGACTTTGAGTAACCTTAGAACAAGCTTTGGGTTAGGTTTCTTTAATATTATATTTGTTGCTATCTCTGATGTAGTTCTTTTAAAGAAATACAGAATTGTGTGTTCAGAATGGCAAATTCACATATAAGGATAACATGATGGGATTTGAACTGGTTGGTCTCTGGCTTGTCTGGATGCTGATTGGCAAATACAGTCCAAAATTTTGTCTTTTGGTCCGGTGTAGGAACACATTTATATCAACAGAAGCTGGAAGGATGCATTTGGCCTGAGATGTTTAATAGCTTATGTTAATGAGTTTATATTGCTTTCATTATTTGCACTGCTGTAAAGGCAAAAAAAAAAAAAAAAAAAAAAAAAAAAAAGACCAAAAAAAGCTTACTTTGGCATCACAGACTTCTTGTTTTACATATTGTGGTTGGGGTTTATATTCTCTCACTTTAGTGGGCTAAAGGTAAGGCAGCAAAATTCACTTTATGTTTTATGAAGAGAGGTAGGTCTGCAGCTTCAGAAGAAAATTGGTGCTGCCTATTTTAAGTCCAGGTAAATGGTCCAGCTGATGTCCCACTTCTTTTCTCTGGTGGACCTGGGGATTCAAATTATCTCACTGAGAAGGCTGCAGCTGAGTTAACTTACCAATTCCCTTTGCAGTCCATGGAGAAAAGAATTATTCTTGGCATGATTCATCCCATCTTTTTGAGACACCTGTTTCAGACTACCTCAGGTGGAGGCACTGGCTGTAGACTTCAACATCCTTACTTAACAAAATTTTTGCCAGTTGAAGATAGGAGAACTCAACTCGATCTTCTATGTAAATACAAACAAAGATCACAAAGATACACCTAATATGAGAACTAAGACAATGCAATGTCAGCCCAAGTGAGGATCCTTTTCCAGAACAGCCTGAGCACATACTAAAAAAATATTATTTGGCCCTTTGGTCAATAAGTTCAACTGGCTTGCTACATTTTTATTATGTCAAAACCTTTCTGAGGAGAACAAAAAGTGAATTTTTGTAAATTAATATTGAAGTTGTAAAAATATAATTAGTGCCTTATTACTACACAGGAATTAATTTTATGGCAAGCACAGGAAGTATATCACATATTTTTATTGTCAGATAACCTTTTAATCATAAACCCAGCTTCCTTCTAGACTACCTGGTAAAACCAGAAAGATATTCCTTTCTGGTGAGATTGGCTGATAAGGCCTGGAGTTAATATCAGCAGTCGAAATTAATTATTTCTTATTGTCTTGGTACAAGAATAGGAAATTTATTGGCCTTTAATTTTTTTTCATTCTACCAATTAAAAGAACAACATATTTGCTTTTTTGTAGTTTTGTTTGGTTGGTTTTTGTTTGTTTGTTTGTTCTGTTTTTATTATTGTTTCATTTTCTCTGTGTGAAAACTTTTTAACTCCAAAAATATAATTCCTCCAACCTAAACTTTTCTTGTATGGAAACCTCTGTACAAGCTCTTTGGCTTCTCTCTACCCAGGATATATCTGCTCCTGACTGTACATTTGGATAATTTTTGATTCAAAACCTTGTATTTCAGCAATGCTGATAGAGTTTTTGAGCATCAGACTCTTTATCAAGGGAATAATTTATACAGTTTTGGGGAGGCATATCAGCTCCAGTAGTAGTGCTGGGTATTTGGAACAAATCCAACACTTTTCTCTGAGTACTTGAACATGCACTCACTTCTCTTTTTGTTTCCTGTAATTTTGCTTGTAGATGGGGCCTCTTCCCTTTTCCCTCCCTTTTGAATGCAGGAATGAAAGGATTTCTCTCCTATGTAAATTATCAGGAAATCTTCCTTCAGAGTAATATGTGTGAATATGACTACTCCATTTGCATCTATAGTGCCATATAGCCAAATCATATTGTATTTTTTTAACCCTAATGTGATGACTAAAACAGCTTTCTATTTGTTTTCTCAAGCAGTTGTAATTTACCTCCTTCGTCTATAACAACCATGCATCAGCCTTTAAACTGGTAATAGAAAAGGGTGTTGCTTTGGTGGTTTAGAATGAAGGAGATATTGCCTCAAAAATGAACACAGATGCAAAACCTCTAATATCTCTTTCAACACTGTTGTACTTTGACCCAGATCAGTAAACACAGATTAAGGATTTTTATCTTGCAACAAGGAAATTGCATAAATATACAATGACAATGGCCAACTGAGGTTAGACTCTTCATGGTATTCTCTTATTTTCATGTCTCTGTGTTGTTTTACCTCTAGAAATATGTTCATTGGAAGGTTTTAGTGAAGCTTTGATTTGGCAGAAGTCCTCAGAATAATCTGTCAATGGAAAAATTAGTTTCATGTTACCTTCAAAGAGATAAGAGTGTTACCTCCCTTCAGGAATTGGAGATATCAAAGTATGGAAATGTCAAGTGACTTATCAGGTTGCCTAACAGGAATTTTATAGATTTGTGAAAGATTTTGGAAGGCTAGACTTTTATGTCAGCTCTTTGTCCTTGGAGATTTAAGCTGATCTTTTGGGTTACTAAAACTTGAATGGCACTGTCCTCTGTATCTATTTAAAATCTGTTGGACACAAAGCCAATATTTAAAGCACGATCTTGGCCTTCCGAAAAGAGCACAGCAAAGCACACACAGGGTGATGAGTCAGAAATAATACCCCAGGCCATGTGCACAATATTAAACAGAGTCACTGCAGCTATAACTGGGATAAGGGTGACATTATAGGGACATCTAATCAATAATTCTGTTTGACTTTGGGTGAGGAAGTTGCACAGGGGAGCTGTGGCATTCCTGACCATAGGAGATCCTTGTCTGTTAGTGCTGGGGAAACTTTCAGAGCAGAGAACTTCACAGAATGATTTATCTACAGTTAAATAGAATTGCAAAATAAGAAGTGAAGTCAGTTGTCATTGACACCCTCTTGGCCCTCTTGAATTCAACAGATATTTTACTAATGGTTTCACTGTAGGGAAAAAGTTCACCTCCAGGATGTTTTGGGAAATATGGTCTGGAGGAAAGAAGTCAAAGAAAAAATATGGAAATAGGAAGGAGCGTCCAAATGGGAGCCTAAGTGGAGACCTGTAGAGAAGTGAGTGTCCCATCCTTGGTTTAGACAATAAAGTAATTTCTCATACTCATAGTTGGATAGAGGAGCTTTTGGCGTGCCAGCAGTACTCAAATTCCTTAAACCATCAGGCCAATAAAAAAATACTTCAATTTTTTTATTCCTTATATTTTCATTATTTGTAAGGGGAGTGAAAAGGGGATTTATTCATGACTCTGATGCTTGGATCTGGCAATCATGCTGCAGAGCTTGGGCACAGAATTTGCATTGCAGATGTCTGTTCTCATGGGAAGCCTGCTGGGTACTGAACTCATTTCAGAGATCCTCATAGCTTTTGATAATTCATCCAGCATGGCCACAAACACCACTGGATTCTTTGTAAACCTTCCCTAGGTTTGTGTGTCCTTCAGGATCTTTGTCTCGTGTAATTTTTGTGATCTCTGTTTTTAACTGCAAAACTTCAAAACCTGATATCACAGATTTGGCCAGAACACATAAAGCCTAATGTTATCTCATGTAATACTCGCCCTGGTCAGGCTTTAATTCTGTATTTTTAGATACGAAAGGCAAATCAGGCAAATTTTCTTCATCTCACTATGTCTCCTTGTGATTTCTGAGAGTTCTTGTGGTCACCCTCTGCACCATGTGGTTCTCTGCGTTTCCATATAACAACTCTGAGTCAAACAAAACACACTCTTCCTGATATTATTTTGTCTGGTTTTTAATATTTTTTTTAAAATTATTTTATTTTGACTTTCACCTATTTATTTTCACTGGATATCTTTTTTCTTTGTGGCAGAAATAACCAGATTATCTGTTCTTTTCACCTTGTAGGGTCTACTCCAAAGCCCACTTAAGTCAATAGTTTCTTTCCTCTGACATCAATAAGCTCTGGATGAGGCCCAAAATGAACACGAGTTAACTCAGTTTGATAGGATGGGTATTAACTCTACTGATTGTTACTGGAAACAAATTTATGAGCCTCTCGCTCTAGGAGCCAACCACAATAATTTTAATTATACAAAAGGAAGTATTTCCCATGTAAAAACATTCCAAATACTTCCATTTCTTTTAAGCTACTTCAAAAGGGGGCAGAACTACAAAGTACTACTGAAAACTCAGGATGGGGTGGAGGGGTATTTCCCTTCCTCTGAAATTCCTCCCCCATATATGCATACTGCTAAGCCATCCCTAGCAGGGATTACTTTTATCTCCAGCTCATGGAGAAATTTCTGAGGAGCTGTTTTGCTTTTGTCCTTGGAATACGGCATGTTGTGCAAAAAAATGGGTTTGTGAATCTCCTTCTTGGGAAGGGAGCTCGGGCAGCTCCCTCCATGTGCCTTCCCTCTCCTTCCTCTGCCAGGACCAAAGCTCCTGTTGTGAGGGATGCAGAGCAGGAGATGAGCACCACTGCTCAGGCATTTCAAAGTGAGCACCCCGCTGAAGATCATCAAGCTGCTGGAGGTGTACACAAACCTGCTAAATTGTATATCCTGCATATCAGGTGAGTGGCTATGGAGAATTTGTCCTTCATCTGTGTGTAGCTATGCCAGTACTCTGTGCTGAAAATTCGTGTCTTCTGGGAATCTAAACAGCTTAGTGTCAATAATCATACTGGTTTGGTCTGAAGGACTGTGTTTCAACACATAGAAGAGATGAAGAGGGATAATTTTCCTCGTTTAGCCAAACAGTCTTTCTGTCAGTGCTAAGAGCAGCCGTCGTCCTGTCTTTGAAAAGAGGTTCAGGTTACCCATACTCAATTTTGGAAATGACTGACATACCCTGCAACAGGTCACAGAGTGTGTAACCTGCAGATCTCTGCCTTGGCTCCCTTCCTGCTTGATGGTGCTCCTGGTTTAGGCTGTGAGCCTGGTCAGGGATTGTATTTTCATTCAGGAACTGCTTCTGTTTGTTATGCTTGGACTCCAGGCCCAGTTGGACCTCAGAAAGCTTCTCTTTCTTTTTGTCTAATCTTTGCTCTCATGACAATGCATGTGAAGCAGGAAGGAGCAGGTTTTCTCTTCTCTACCTTCTTCTGTTTGCATGTATTTATGTGGATGGGATAAATTCTCTCAAGATCTTTGGTTTAACATCCCTCAGCACACCACCAAAACAGTTTCTACTCCATGGATTTCAGAAATTCCCATCAAATGGGGAAAAAAAAATAAAATCAACAAATCTAAGCTTCTGTGAAGAGAATCCTTTGGAGTCACAGAGACCCAGAACTATGCAGTTACATTACCCTTCAGCTGCTGATTTCAAAGGACTTGACAGAATTTAAGCAATGCTGTGTACTGGGAGGCAGGCAAATCTGGGGATGGAGTGATTATCCTAACCTCTCCCCCACAACTGTGCTGGGGGACTGCCTGACCTCTTCTTGTTGGCAGAAGGAACAACCCCCGTACGAGGTGAGAACAGCGCCTTCTCCACTGTTCTTTCACCTCTGAATGAAGCCCATATCTAGGGCAGAGACAGCCAAGGGCCTGAAAGAGGTAAAGTGTTGGTGGGAAAGCTGGAAGAAGCAGGTATGAGCTTGAGCTAAAATGGCTGCAACTGTGAGGCTGGTAAATGCTCCCACTCTCTTTCCTCCTGTGAAACTAGAGGAGAGGCATCCACATGGGCTTGTGGGGAGGAAAACAGGCTGCTCTGAGGGAGTGCAGGAACATGCTGCTGCAGCTCTGGAGACAGATATTTAACATACATAGCCAGAGAAAACCCCTGTGGCTTCTTAAGGTAACACAGGAAGAGGGGAAAACACAACTCGAGCATCTTGACTCTTAGGTTGCTGCTAGATGTGGCCAGTCACCCTGAAACCTCTCTCCAGCCAAAACAAACCCAGTACTCTGACCTCTTAAATATATTCTGCTATAAAGATAATATTTTTACAGATAAGAGTGCCATATACATTATATATGAAGCTAGAACCATCAATAGTCTATTCATGCTTTCCTTCCTCTTCGCTATGTGAGACAACTCTAAGAAAACAATCTTGATGTAAATGAAAATTAAAAGAGATATAAGGAGAGGAACCACATAACATGAGCAGAGAGGCGCTGGTTCAGGGAAAGGTTTTAGCCCTGAGAAGCAGCTGGTGCCTCTATTTTCCATCAGAAAAACACTCCCACTTACAGGCTTCTCAGTTTTAGCCTTTGGGTTGTCACAAAGCTTTCTGCTGTTATCTTGTTTTGCCAAATGCCTAAACTGTAATAGCAGGAAAGATCCACACCAATGGGGATGGAGTGCAAGTATGGGCTGAGTGGGGATGTTTTGTATAAGGAAAATAAATATAAACAATCTCAGAAGGGAAATAGAGATAAGGGAATACATATTTTATGGAGGCCAAGCAGGTGAGCTGAGCTAGACTCAGGAGAGGGACTTTGCTCCTTCCTGTTTTGTGCTCAGGTCCTGCATTTGGGATGCCAAAAGGAGGAAGTTGTAGCCCTAACTTTCCCTGGAAATTCACTTGAAGGTGGAATGAAAAACTTTGAAAGCACAGGGGGACTTTTCATTTCCAACCAGATGTTTGGGTATCAGATCTACATATAAACCTATATATAAATAATATCTTATCTGACCCAAGTAATCCTGCCAGCCCTGGGGTCTCCATTGCTCCCAGCATTCTTATTAACAGAATATTTCACAGAAATATTAAATGACATAATGGAATTTTAAAGCAATATTCCCTGAAATAAATCAGGCAAAATATTTTTTGATAGACATTTAATTTTATTTTTAAACTGTCACAGCCTGACTTATTTCTCCAACTCTAATTAGGGTCTAAGTGTTAAAAATAAATAAAGTGAGATTTTGGAACCTAAATGTAGACCTGTAATCCCAATAAATCCCATTTAGCTGGCCTTCAGCCGCATCACACAGAGGTCAGAGTGTAGGAGCACATTGACATCTGTCTGTGGCACAAGGGTTGATGGAGGTGGGGTGGCTCACATCCAGGTTGTATAAATCTCACCCTTCAAGACAGGCTAACTGCATCTAAATTGATAACTGGGACTGGTCCCTGGTCTGTGTTGAGTTCCAGACTGTGACTGGTGATTGTTGAGGAAAATGCTACATGGCCCCAGGCCTAGGCAGTGACCTCCTAAAAATGTAGAAGTATCACTGTGCTTTTTATACAGGCTTCTAGAACTCAACCCATAAGTAAACGTGACTGAAATACAGGGCTGGGATTCAGTCTGGGGTGGAGACAGCAGTGTGTAAGTGTTTTGATGTAGATAACTCAGTATTGAGGTGATAGATATTGATAACTGGATAACTGAACTGAGTTCTTGGAGGAATTCGGTTAATAAAATTTTAGCGTCTAAGGACTTAGACATATTTAGCAGGTCATATGGCATGCTTGGGACCTTTAATATATGTCTCAGTACCCTAGGGCTTCTCAAATGTTGCAAATGTCAATGTGAGAGCAAATAAACCCAACATATCTCCTGACCGTGATGACAGACTAGATTTTCCCTGCACGCACCATGCAGAAATTTACCTGGATATATCTTGGTCTTGAACTGAAACCTTTCTTAGAGGCTGCTTCTCTTTGAAAAGCTTCAAACTGAGAGCTCCATTCACTCTGGGGCCCTCTTCTTCTTAATAAAAAGAAGCTAAGAACACCCTGTTTAGGCAGCACACTCTTAGACAAGCAGGAGCATGGTCTTCACACCTTGTGATAATCTTCCACTCAATAAGTGTGTGTGTGTGGAGGAACCAAACCTTGAATCAGAGCAAAGTACTTACTGGTTAGAAACAGATCTGTAGAAAATATCATTCTCTGCAGCACAAACTCAACTTTCACACCTTCCCTGGCTTGCAGCGAGTGTAGCAGTGATGGTGAGGAATGAGAAGCTGAGTAGCAAAGGAGTTGCAAAGGGTGTAAAATACAGGGACACAGTGCTAAGGTGTCTTGGTTTTCTGCCTGCTCAGTTTGTGCACTGTGGCATTCCACAGGATTTGAAAGGGGCACTGGAGCAAGGACACTCTTTGTGGCATCCTCGCTTGAGATCTGATGAGGCACACAGGGTGGAAGAGAGGAAGGCAGTTTAAGCAAACCCTTGTTGTTGTGGGTGTGCTTTAACTCAGTGGCTGTTTGGATATTTTCATTCCACGAATGTTTTGGCAATACCAGTTTTTAAAGAGTGCCAGTCCCTGTTTCTGGAAAGCTGCTTCTCTGCTGTGCCATGACATCTCCTCACAGCCTGATTTAAAGTCTGTGTCTGAGTTTCTCGTGTCAGCAGGAAAATACAAATGTCAGCAATGTCAAATAATCTAATACCTGAGCTTCCTCTGGGTCAGTGACTGCAGCAGAGCAAATGGAATCTCCCCCCTTCCTGTTGGGATCTGCAGTGCAGCAGATACTCTTAGGTGAGGATAGAAACAATGGGACATCCTCCAGAATTCTGAAACGCACTGCACCACCACCATTACCCAGGGTTGTCCAGTGGAAATGAAGAGATTCTCTCCTAGTTGGTTTAGTGTCAGTATAGCCAGTAAAACAACAGGATTATGCCATGTATCTGCTCATTTTGTAGTAAAACGGGCATTATTTCACATGGCTGGTGGAGTTTTAAAGTTTTTGCAGAGGAAGAACCAGTTTCTGCTGTTCATCCATGATGCCTCATATGGGATTTGGGTGAAAGAGCTTCCCAGGTTTCCTGGAACTTCTAAACAGACAGAGGATTGTGACATTAACCCTGAGAGAACATTTTGGGTTCTTCTGTTGTTTGGGATATGTCTTAGCCCACAATTGAATCCCTTGTCTAGAGAGGCACAGAGGTTTAATATTTATAGTTATTATTTATAATAGTATAAATATTGTTTATATATTTATAATTATTACTCATAATATTTATACTCAGAGCTTATAGAGAAAATAAGGGGAGGTATATTTTCTTTTTAATTCTTTTTTTTATTTATGTATGTACGAAGTGAATAAAAGTATTTAATTCAGAATGGCACAGAATATTCTAAGGATATCTCAGAGACAGGAAATTTTATATGGAAAAATATTTTTTAAATTATTTTGGAGGGAGAGAGGATGAAGTCTTAGAAATTATACCAACATTGCTTGTTTTAGATGTTTCAGTCCAGTTTCTGTGTGGCTGGGTAGAGGCTGTCTCTCGTCTCATTGCTAGAGCAGAGTCTGTCAGTAACAGATTAATGGGGGAAATCCCACATGAGTGTTAAGTAAGAGCATCAGCACGAAAGATAACCTCCAAAAAGGTGCACCCCAAACTCACACAACAGATTTCTCCCAACTCCCTTCCCCCTTCAAACACAAACCATAAACTCATCCTTAGTGTAAGTAAAAGTGAGGCTTTGCAGTTTGCCCCAAAGGTCAACAGACCCAGGCTAATTCAGGGAAAGAGATCAGACAACATTAAAAAACAAATAAAAGGTTGGCTTTCCTTGCAACAATGCTTTACTGCTTTACAAACATAGCCTTGCTCCTGCACAGAGACCCTTGCAGGCAGATTGCAGAAATAGAGGCCTAAATTAATATTTCAAATGAGCCAGACCCTTTCATTTTAATCAGAGGCTCATTTTAATTAACTTATTTTGGAAAGGATAAACAATTACTGAATAGTATAGTAAATTTCCTCCCTCCACATACATTTCAAAACTGTCAAGATATGTAAGGGAAATATTCATTAGGCACTTCAGGAAGTAGATTTTTACACCATGACCTTATTCCAGTTTCTTCTCTCTCTTTCCTTAGGTGTTCGAAAATTTTAAATCCCAGTGACAGTCAGTTTTAGGTGGTTCTTTCTAATGACTGACAGCTTTGAAGCCAGTGGAGGAAACCAAAATAAAGGGAAAGATAAAAAAAACCCCAAAACGAAACAAAAAAAAACCTAAAGAAAAGAAAGAAAACCTTTTGCTTAAATTAGGTCAGGAACCTCTTGGCACTGTCCACATTCTTCTCCAGCACCTTGGCTTTTTTGCTTCATGTCTGAAAGGGAACAGAAAGAGCAGATAATCAGCCAACCCCAGTGCACTTTCACAATTTCTGTATAAAATTTCACTTAATGCAATTGTGGCGCCAGGGCTGGGCGTATGATGGTACCATTCAGAATATGTTTATATAACATGACTGCATGCCACTGCGATCCTTTAAATTCTTTTCTAAGAGCTTTACTCACTCCAGGTTCACTCATCCAAAACCCTTTATAATCTCAAATATCTTTGTTACTTTCTCCTTTGAGCAGCAGTGCTGGAGACAGGGGGGGGAAGGGCAGAAGAGGGGAAATATTTAAACTGATGTGGACACTGGGAAGAGTTTTCTCTTTTTCCCCATTCCTGGAAGATAAAAATTTTTTTGTTTTAATGTAAATTCACTCGGATACAACCACCTTTGTGGTGGCTCTTAAAGAATATAAAGGGAGGATTTGAGTTGCCTTGAGAAATTTTTGAAAGCAGTTGTTGGGTTTGTACTGTTTCTGTGTAAGTGCTTGGGGTTTGGAAATTTTGGGAAGGTTTGGGAATTTGACATGTAAGAGTGGAGCAGCCAAGGGGGGCACAGAGAGCACAGTGGAGTAGTGGCTCCTCACGGCTCCATGCAAGTGGTATCTGCTTATCCCTTCTCATTCCCTGTTCATACATCTCCTTCAACATCCTTGTTTCTTCTGTATCACTGTCGTGTCTCTGCCTGTGCTTGAATGAAACACCTGAACTCATCACATATTCTCCTTTTAAACTCTTCCTGATAATGTCCTTTTTCATGATGCACCGAGAATAAAAACACCCCTCATGGCAGGGAGGCTGCTGACCTCCCAGTGTGTTCTTTGTCTATCTGGTATCACATAATACCTTTATCAGTGATATCTGTGGGGCTATAACATTGTATTATGGCTTGAACAGTAAATAAAACATGTCAAGTAGATTTTTCTTAGGGAAAAGAGTTCCACATAAAGCATTTTTTTTTTTTAAATAAACATGCTCTTCCAAGCCTATTAATAGGATGTTTAAATACATATTCCAGCTTTTGACTGGGCTCAGATAACTCCTTCACAGTTTGCTTTAAAACAATATTATTGCCAGACATGGAAATAAATGTGCCTCCTTCCAGCAAGAACAATGACAGCCTTTCATTTGGATGGGACATTTCTCCCTCATTTTAACCTGGGCTTGGGGATAAGGGCTTGCAGTTCCTCATCAAATGTCAAAAAGTACATTAGGCAAGTGAAATATATTGCACTGTGGGCTATGTTACTTATTTGTATAAACAGTTCTTATAACAACAGCAGTGCTGTATAAATAGGAGTTGTGTAGGGTGTGTCGCTGTTCTACATTCTTAAAAAATTCATTTCTGAATGAGAAAATACTTGCAACAGGCAGGTGGGAATGTGCTGTTGTATACTCACGATGCAGAAAAACAGTAAACAGCCTCAGGGCATTTTTTTCAGTGTTGTACAAGTTATTTCCATGGACTTCTGAGGGGCAAAGGCAAAGACATCAATACAGGTCCTTACTTTGCAAGCCTCTCCCCTGTTAATTCAGCATGTTGAGACTCAGTTTCCCTGTGAAAGCAGTCTGTATTCTCTTGAGGACATGTAAGGATCATAGAATTTCTTGGGTTGCAGGGAACTGTAAAGACCATCTCATTCCAACCCCCTGCCATGGGCAGGGACACCCTCCACCATCCCGCATTGTTCCAAGCCCCATCCAACCTGGTCTTGGACACTTCCAGGGATCCAGGGGCAGCCACAACTTCTCTGGGCAACCTGTGTCAGGGCCTCCCCACTCTCACAGGGAAGAATTTATTTTCCTAACATCTAATCTATTCCCATTCTTTCTTTAAGCTTAAAGCCATTCCCCCTTGTTCCAGCAAGACCAAGATTGCTGCACTGACAAAGAGGAGAGAAACATGAGTCCTGGTTGTTGTGCCAAGGTTTTGTCCCACTTTAATTATCATTTATGATAAATCCCAGGGTTGCCCCCCAGAATCCAGCAGCTGGCTGTGCTTGTGAGCAGACAAAGCTCCTCACAACCAGGTCACACCAGTATTTTCAGAGCAAATAACTAGAGAATCAGCATATACCAGGAAGACACCAACATTTAAAGATAATTTCTCTTTTTCTGGTAGCAGGCAAAAAGCTGCAGGCATTAACTCTTGCTCAATCTATACTAAGGGAGGCATTAACTGCTTCATGGTGCCTTTCCCCACTCCACTCCCAGCTCTCCAGTTCAGGGCTCCATGTGCTGATCCAACACACAACTTAAAGCCACATTTTGGGTGAATTTATGCCATAACAGCTCTTTTCTAGCTGATACTTCCTTCACACTGGGACATGGATGTGTCCCACAGAGGTATTTCCATCAGGAAGTAGGTTCCTATGCACTGCCACTGAAAGTGTGGCATATTCAATCCCCTTAAGAGCTGCTCCACATTAACAGCGTGGTGTGGAGCAATGGAATTGCTGCTGGATGTTACAGGAGACTTCTGTTCTTGTGTTTGTCACGGGTGTTGATCAGGCCTTTGCGAAGAAAATAAAAATTTTACTCAGAAAGAATAAATTTCCATATGTTTTCAACTCATAATTTGAATTTTTTCCTCCCCTCAGACTGTGTACTCAGAAATGTTGAAAAGAAAAAAAATTCCCCATATTCTAGCTCAATAGGACATTTCGTTTTAAATTTTTACTAATAAAAATTTAGCCAAATAGAAAGAAAACATCAACAGATTTTATTTGAAAATCATCAAGATAACAAGAATGAATTTGTTGGTTATTTGTTGTTTGGCTGGGGTTTTTTTTATGTCATTGTTGTTGTCGTTTTGGAGTGTAGCAGTTTTTTCTGGAATCTCAAAACAACATTGTTGGATATGGAACTATCATTTACACAACTCTATTTACTGAGTCGTGGCATGTTGGAACCGACTGGGAATCCTCCTTTGAATATCTGATTATCTGGATGTGCTGTGAACACACTGAAAATAATATGAACTTTAAATGCATGCCCTAATTCTTATCATAGTGGTGCAGGAAAAGAAAATTTATTTCCATGCTGTTTTCTTCATGGCCTTTTTGCTCGCAAGTAAACACATCCAGTGATCATTCTGTGGATGTGTATGTTTTAATAGGCATTTTAATAAAGTAATGTAGAATATGTTTACTGCCATTCATTAAGAGTTTGATATCAAAATGTCTTACAACCTGTCTAAATTCATAATAACTGCATACTTGTGAATATTTCAGCTTTGCCTACAACCACCTTGGAGGTTTATCACATTATGCATAGAAAAATATTGTGGGAAAGCACAATAAATATAATCTCAGCAGCTATTCCCTTCAAAGACTTTCAGTTTTATGCATCTTGAATTCTAAATAGGTTTATTGCCAATTATACATGATGATGAAGCAGTAACACGGAGTATATGCCATATTTAAGAGACTCACACCAGCAGATGCTCTTGTAAATGTGTTTTGCTTCAAACCAAGAAATCAGTATTGTGAAATCCCCCCAAAAGCTTGCCGCTGCACTTTCTTAACTCAAAACTTGTAAGCATTCTTGCTCTTTGATGGATGGCTTCTTATAAACTCTAGCCAAAAGCCACTGTGATGCAAAGATGCTTGTTTGTGCCCAGTTTTTTCTGTCCTGCAGTGGCACTGTAGGTGTGCACAAAGCTCAGGACCAACCCTGATAACATCCTGTACCCAGACAAAATTTGCAGTCCTAGAAAATTCAGACAATAGGTCTGGAGGGGACTTTGGGAGGGTCATCCAGTGCAACTCATCATTCCCTGTCCTGCTGATAAGTGCAGAGGGGAACAGATTACATTTTCACCT
Source organism: Sterrhoptilus dennistouni (assembly GCA_013397095.1). NCBI lineage: Eukaryota > Metazoa > Chordata > Aves > Passeriformes > Zosteropidae > Sterrhoptilus > Sterrhoptilus dennistouni. The sequence goes on along the minus strand of VWZU01008059.1, from coordinate 1,551,975 downwards.
GCCTTTTTTTTTTTTTTTTTTACATTAGCAGATAAATGACAGTTCCAAGCCTCCATGGCACGGCAGTTGGAATTGGGTGTTTAATGTTCCTCCCCATCCTTACCATTCCTAGATTCTATTATTCTATATTGTATTTCTTTCATTCTTAACCTTCAACAAGCCCCTGTTTTGCAATCTTTCCTCCAGCACCGTGCCATTTATGTTGTTGTTTCTCCAGACACTCACCTGTCTCATCTCTTTTTTAAACCAATTTCCTCAATACTGAAAACTGAATTTCAAACTAGCTAAGCAGAACCAAAGGGCTGCTTCAAGGGTTTCATTTAAATATAGAGTGTTAATAAAACCAGAAAACAAATAGAAGTATATTAGACTTAAATTTACACATCAGGAAGAGTCACAGAGAACTTAAAGTCTTGGTCCTGTATCCCACTAAGTAGAATGACCACTGGGATCATTTCAAGATCAGTTGTATGAAGCCCTGAGCAAATTGTTCAGGGAGAAGGTGTTCCTGCCCACAGCAGAGGGTTGAAACTGGATGATCTTTAGGATTCTTTCTAACCCAAACCATTCTATGATTCTGTGATCTTTGGTTTGGTTAGCTCCAGGAGTGCGTCTCAATATTGCTGCAGGTTTGAAAAGTGAAAGGCTTTCCCAGCCTGATGCCAAAGTAAAGCTGTGACAATACTTTAGCACTGCCTAGTCTGAATTCAGTGCCTTAACCACAAAACCACATTTTTTTGTTGTTTCTTTTTCTTTCTGTGAAAGAAAAGATTTCAGGCCTTTCAGAAACAGAAAATAATAACCACCTGTCTGTAACAGAAAGCTCACCTTGTTTTATCATAGTGATTTCACAGTCTGGTTTCACTGTTCTCAGAGCTGGCAAGGCAGAAACCAGCTCCCTGAGGTCTGTGATAATTTCAAATGTGATATTCCATTAGAATCTCCCTTTGTGATTCGTCCCACTGGTCTTAATGGTCACATTCACAAGAACTCCAAAGGGTTAAATGATTTTGATTGGCTGATGGTAAAATTTCTGCTTGATTTCTCCCCACCTGTGGCTAAGCTGTCAATTTGCACAGTGCAAGCTCTACACTGCTGTTAAGTCTCTTAATTTATCCATATTTCCGTTAAAAAAATCACTTCCTCTCGCAAGACTTGGAAAACATTAGTCTAGACCTGTGAGAGCATATGGCTTTCTGTGCCACTGAGTGAATCTTAGAGAAATTTTGGCACTGGAAAACACGAGTGCCCCTACCTAAACACATCTTTTGCCAAGTATAGACTTGGGATAAGGCAAAATATTCTAAAATCTGGAGTAACAAGTATGTGCTGTTCGCATTTGAAATGTGAGCAAAATTTTACATGGAAATTTCAGCCCAAAGGTATGGCTTTTTCTATTCATCTGTTGTTCAGCTCTTTTACCCCTTCTTTGCACCCTGTGAACTTTACTCACCAGGGTCTACCTACCTACCAATTTTATTTGCATTAGCACATCTGAAGTTCAGATACTTAACATAAAAAAAAAAAAAAAACCAATAATGAAAATTCATCGCACATCTGAGAATGTGTTCCCCATTCAGGAAAATACATGGGAATGCCTTTAAGCCTATCCATATTAAGGACAGCATGTAAGCAAATAACTTTAATCTTGTACTAAGTATGTGCTTAAATAAATGGAGATGCCTTTCCAGCCTATATTTTTCACTTTGCCTATAAGCGCATCAGAACTTCTCTAAGCTGAACTTATTGGCATAGGAAGGATCTTATTGTTACGAGCCTCAAGTAGGAGGTCTAATAAAATTTCCTAATCTGATGAACCACGCGAAAAAGAACCAGAACAAATATAATTTTATATCATTACTGGGGGGAAACAACAGATGATGTGGCTTGAAGTCTGCTCCCCTATCTTTTATTAGACTGTAACTTATACAAATGATATCAAATGCTGCAATAAAAAGAACCTGGATTTATTTGTAGGCACAGATCTGCTTAAAAAGCTCTAATTTTTTTTTAAATCCTGTGGGAAATAGAAGCTGTACATAAAATTACCCCAGGCTCGAAAGGAAAGCAAATAAAATACAGATGATGCTATTATAATATTTTAAAATATGTATTTATCACATATTATCATTTTCTGAAAATGCATTGTTGTAGGTATTCCAATAAAAATAGCAGTTTGTGCACTGTGTAACAGCAGCAAATTGAATATCCCCATAATGAGGTAATATGAGGTAAAGCAATAAAGAAAAGAATTTAAAAAAAAACTAAAGGAAAAGGAAAAAGATGGTTTTGGAACCAGTCCAAGCTTTATATTTCAGGCGTCAGACATTCTTTCACGGAGGAAAGGGAAGGAGGAAATTTACCTAGCAGGAATCACTCGGCTCTGATTCATCTTGCTAAAGTTTAGGTGTCTAGGTATCTAAAAATTAGGTGTCTAGTCATGGCTAATTAATTATCTGTGTTCCTTCTGTAGTCAATAAAGAGAGATAAGCACCTCAGGAAGGTGATTCAGTCTACCTATCTCAGGACATTTATCTTGGAACAGGACAAGTTTCCTCCTCTCCCAGTGCCTATTTCAGTCTGTTCATCACAGAGGGAGCTTAGGTGGTTACCTTAGATTAAATGCCTGACTAGTAGATAACTACATTTAGGTGAGGTGATTCTCTCCGTAAGTAATTGCTCTTATTGTTGATAGTGGGGATAATTTCCACTGATATCAAGACGTGATGTTTATCTGTACATTGTATGTGATTTAACCAACAAACCATTCCATATGGTAATGGTGCTTTCCAGAAATGGAAATTTGTGTGTGAAATTTGTACTTGCCCAGGTCATCCCTTCTGGGTAGTAACTTGGGCTTCCCATGTTAAATTGTTGTTTAACAGTGGAATGAGCAACTGCCAGAATCCACCCCAGAAATAGATGCATTTAAATGAGGAGGGATAAAAATTATTTATCTCTGGTATAAAACTGATATATCTCTAAATCTAGCAGCATTTAAGTCCTGCCCATTGGATGGGCAATAATATGGATATTCCAATAATCTGGAATTAATTCTTCTGGATTGTTAGAAAATCCAATTTTCTGCTAAACTTCTAAGTGGCTTCAAATAAAAAATGCAACAATGCTCAAAGAGTAACACAGACCTGAGTTCAGTTCTGCAGCTGGATCCCTGGGGTTCTCCTTGTATGGTGGAAGAAGAGGAGGCCACGCGAAGAGGTCTCTCTCCACCTTCCCAGTTCTTTAACAGAGAACAGACTGCTCTGAATCCCTACCAACAATACCTGTGGTCCAAACCACCAAACTTTTACTCTCGTGGTTTAACCCACTGGTTAAAAACAAACAAAAAAAAAATCTCTTGGGAAAAGAATGAAAGGAAAACAAACCAAGCATTACACAATTTTTTTTTTTTTTTTGTTATTTCAGACAGTGTTTAAAAAAACCTGCTGATTGTGGTAGAGGTGCTACCAAGAGGCTGAATGAACTGAATGTAAATGCAGATTTGGCTGGTCCAATGTAGACATAACTAATCCTGACCATGGTAGATACAATCTAAAGAGCAAAGTTTTGCCCAGAAAAAATACTTACTCAAATTTTTGAATTTTGGAATTTTTCGTGGAAAGGAAACAGAATTTTTCATGCTAAAGGTTTCTTTTAGTCACTAAAGCCCATAAAGAATTCAACAAAATTTTCATTCATCAATCTGCAGACCAATTTAGCAAAACTGGAACTGGACATGTCTGGTTAATACAGATCACAATTCAAAATGTAAAAACAAGCAAGCAAACAAAAAAGACAAAACCAAAACAAGTTCCAAGGCTTTTCTATGCATTATGGTGCTTTCCTCCAAAATGTCCAAAATGGATCAGGAGCTCCTTTGGCCTCCTCAGCTGCTCTAACACACAGACTCAAAACCTTAGGGCTTGCTATTTAATGTCTTTAACTACCAGGTTAATGGCAAGTCAAAAGTAGAGCAAATATCCAAAAATTTCTAAACACACTTCTGGACTTCATAGTCCACAGCTTAACTTCTAGGGCCAAGGGGGAACCTGTGTTCAAGGGGATGAATCAATTTTGAGTTTTGTGTTGGGCATCTTATAGCTCATGGAGTCACTGGCTGATACTGTCTATGGATGTAAAAAAAAGTTTTGAACATATAGATGATGAAATTAAGTGAGAAAAAAAGGGGTTAAATACATCCCCTGTCTTTCTGATGCACAAGCCCCTTAGCTGGATGAAGCTCCATTGTGCCTCAGAGCTTGTTTTTTTTTGTTGTTTTTGTTCCCCAGCAATACTGGTTGGTCTAACAAAAACTGTATCTTCTCTGCAGTGCTTCTCTTTCTGCATAAAACTGTAGATATGTTAGAGGGCTCTGTCTGAAAATAATTTGCTTTATTAGTGGCTCATAAGAATAAATTGGTAAATCCTCAGCCCACTTCCTCCGAGTAATATTTGGGTATTGATTCTGTCATGGACACGACTTTTTCTGCAGAGTGACAAAGAAATTTGGCATCTCAGGGATGGCTCCAATCTTTGTCATGATTTTTAAAAAGCTTAGTTAAATATTCTGCTGAGGAGAGTTTGGGTGTGTGAGTGTGTGTCTTTCACTCATAAGCAGATTAAGTTATACAGAGTTAAACAACCTATTACTGCAATTCTTTGGGGCAGGAGTAGTCTTTCTTCTCCAAGTTTAATGGCTTGGAGCAATAAGCTTGTGGCTCTTAGCAACTGCTGAAACACAAAAGGTAAATAAGGGTGTTTAGAGCTTGATCCTAGGCCTTTGCTCTACTTGGCAGTTGTTTATTTGGGTGACTCCCATGTACTTTGGTGTTACTGCAGGCCCCATTGTCACCTAAGCACATATTGCAGAACTGTCCTAGAAAAAAAACACAGTGCTACTTCTCATTGCTTTCTGTGACCAAAAGAAAAGATAAAATTAAAAAAAAAAATCATCCTACAGGGTTATTATTCTGGCCTTTCTTTGATCATTGACTTCACTTAATTTAAAATTAAAGAGAGATCAGAAAGAATAAATGCATATTAAATTAATAGCACCTATTCAAAGACTTGCATATTGCAGATAACAAAGTAATGTTCACTGAAAAGATAGAGATACAAAATAGGATGGAATTTCCCCTACTTGTTATCATTTTCAGAAGTCCGTATTCATGCTCATTTAATCATTACCATAATCTGTAGAGAAAAATGGCCATGACAATCTGCATCTCACTGCACACACATACACAGATATATTAGCTGTAAAGGAAACACATAACCTGGTTCTTTTCTCCCATATCTAGGCATTATGTATACAGGATTGTTCGTCCAGGGTGTGGATGACCCAAATGTCATTTTCTCTCTATGCACAGGGTCTTCAGACTTCCATCATCTTTAGTCCACAGGCATTGCCAAGTCACCAGGTATATCAGAACTCAAAAAAAGAAATATTTTTTTTTAATGTGGAGAGTTGGGGGTTCATGCTGAGAGGACTCTGTGATACTCTGTGTCTGTGGCTCAAGAGTCATGACATTCAAATAAAAGGAAACAGTCTTGAGTTTTGGTTCACGGTTTATTTTTATTTATTATTTTGCAAGTTATGGGGTGAGCAAACTCTGTGATGTTAAAACCAGAATGAAATTTCTCCTCTTTTTTTTTTCCAGTATTGTTACTGGGTTGGGTTTTTTTTTTATTTTTTATTTTTTTATTTAATGTTGCTGAGTGTCACTGAAGTCTTCTTTGTTATGATCACAGAATCACAGAATCACACTGGATGATGTGAGTGGTGCAACAAATTCAGAGGTCAACCTGGTGTGATGGGAAGCCCCGTAGATCTAATCCACACATTGGATTCAGAGTCACTTGAGCTTCTTTGGTATTCCAAGCCCTAAATCATCCATTTAAAACCAAATCTCACCCCTCGAAATAATGATATTTTGAGGTGTCATGTTAGACATATCAATGAAGGCTTCCCTCTTGAAATAAATGAGACCTGGATCAGGATGTGGTTGTTTTGCCAGGAGAGATTTTGAAGAAGGGTCTCTCTGAAGGTAGATGGAGATTCTGCACAGTTTCATACTGTACAAGCCCCTTTGATTAAGCTCTTTTCATTTTCAAATTACTTAATTACCATTCCTCTTGCTTTCAAATCAAGACGTGCAACAGCTTATCTCAGTCGTATGAGAAGGCTGGTAAAGAAGGTGATATCACCAGGAAATTAAAAAATAAAATAATGATAATGCCAGTCGGCCTCAAGAAGAGAATGAAAATTGACTCTTACTAATGTTATATATTAATTACACTTATCCTTATTTAACGTCCCCATTATATTACACTGAGCAGTGCTCAGTAACCCCTGGTGTAAAAGGCAGTCTTGTCCACAGTTAAAGGTTCTCTCCTACACTCTGCTGTCTTAAAGAAGGAAACTTCATTTATCCATTATATTCATTGTGATATTCCTATTCCTTGAAATTAATTTATCTTTTTCAAACAACTTCAAAATTCATTTGTATTGGTTGGATTTTAGGCAGAGGTAATTTTCAGGTCAATCTAGAGTATGCCCATGCCAAAATGGGAAGCCAATAGGAAACTAAAGGGAGATTGATCCTCTTTTCAGCAATCAAATAGATTGGTGAAATTCTATTCCCAAATAGAATTTTAAAAACTGTAGACTTTTCATAAACATGTTGTGAAGAAAGTTTGTTCAAAAAGTTTTATGTTAAATGTTTCTGTTAAATGTTTCTCAGTTGGTTTTGGGACATTATGACATTTAACACTGATATTTTTGAGCACTTTGGAATGTCTGACTTTTTCAGTGGAAAAAGCAGTTGTACCAAAATGTTCAATGGTGCCATCTACAGTTTGCCAAATTTTCACTCTATTGAAAAAAAAATGGATTGTGATTAGTAAGACAGATATCCCAAAATAGAATTATAGAATGGTTTGGATCGAAAAGGATCTTAAAGATCATCTCATTCCAACCAGCCTGACATGGGCAGGGACACCTTCCACTACCCCAGGGTCCTCCAAGCCCCGTCCAACCTGGCCTTGGACACTTCCAGGGATCCAGGAGCAGCCACAGCTTCTCTGGGCAACCTGTGCCAGGGCTTCCCCACCCTCACAGGGAAGAATTTCTGCCAAATACCTGATCTAAACCTGCCCTCTTTCAGCTTAAAGCCATTCCCCCTTGTCCTATCTCTACATTAATAGGGCACTACATTTCAGTATTTCCTGTGGAAATGTTCTTTTCAGAGAGCTCATTTTTTTTTTTTAATTGTTCTGCGTATTTATTAAAGACATCATGTGGAAGAAATCTTTCTTGCTTGAAAGAAATCGAGAATGCAACATATCAGAATGAGTGAGAAGTATTCTGAAATCCCTTAAAAAAACCCCAAAACACAACAACAACAACATTTTCCTTTGGTTTAAAATAAAGAATTTAATTTTGATTTAATACCCAAAAAAGAAAAAACCCACAAAACTAACCAAACCACAACAGCAACAAATCCCACCAACACCCACATTTTTTGTGTAAATACTTTTTTACATTTTTCAGAAAATTAATCTTGCAGGTACCCATTCAGAAAAGAAGCTCTGTGCCTAAATTTATACTAAGGAATGTGTGCTCTGTGGAATGGCTGAGGTTTCCCGTTATCCTCACAAATAGTGGTGTGGTAGGGATCCACCATGCTCTGTGAACACAGCTCTTATCTACTTGAGTAAGATCAGTTGAACCTTATTCAGTTCAATAACTCCAGCAATTTTGTCCCTTACTTGATAAAAACTCTTTCTTTCTTAGCTTTTCTTCTCTAGTGAAACTGCACTGTAGAGCTTAAAAAAATCGATCAGCTCTTCTGTTACATTATTGTCCAGAATGGAATTTTTGCTGTAGGATGGATGGTTCAAAAAGCAAGTGGTTCAAAAAGCAAATAGGTAAAAAAGCAAGAAGTCAAAAAGTAAATAGCTGAGGTCTGCAAACGTAATCTGAACGATGGTATTCAGGAAGATTGACTTTAGTTGTAACATGACTTTTAACTATTTTCTCCAGTCTCCAGAACTTCTCTCTATTTATTTATTTCCACAAAGACAGTGTTTTTCCAGGGTGATCATGCAGATTTATGTTGAATGAGCACTAGAGATCAGACCCAGGCCCATGGCTGGCATGAACATCACTTGCCAGTGCTCATCTCCAGAGTGCACTTTGTGTACGTATTGAAAATTTACAAGTCCAGAGCACATATCCTGTTCAGGCTAGCCTTAAAAATCAATAGAGTTGGCAAAATTTCTCTGTCTGTGACCTCCCAATAACTGTAGTTACAAAGTCACAAGGGATGTAATTGCTCTATAAACCTTCCACATACCATGGAAGTACATAATCACTGAGAATAACATTGACAGGGTATACTTTGTATATTATGGGTTTGTTTTCTTTTTTCCCCCGGGACAGTAAGGCTCCATTCAGGGTGTGTTGTGGCAGGAGGTCTGGGTGGTTTTTTTTCTTCCTGGAATGATGAAGTGCAAACATTTCTGTCTTTCAGACCTGGAGGTTACAGGTGTGCCACCACGTTATCCGTATCACTGCGGCATTCTTCCCTGCTATCATCATGCCTGTAAAATAAACTGGGCTCTTGCTTATGGCAGGGTATACACACTGTTAAAATTTTACTGTCAGCTCCTGATTTATGGACTTGCTTTGCAAAATTCTGAGCTCAGCACTGGGTGATGTGGCCTCTTTGAGTCGTTTCAGCTCTTCCACACCACAATAATGTGATGCTCATGGTTTCAAAGAGATCCTGGACTTCAGTTCAAGGACTGTGATTAGGGCAGAATCACCTCTAAGTTCAGGCAGTGATGAACCTCAAATGTCTCAGGAATTTGGGATGAGACAAAACCTTGAAGTTTCAGGAGGTTGTATTTTTTTTCTTTAAACCTTCAAAGCTTCTGGTTCTTAAAAGCCCATCTCAACGTCTTTTCAGAACTACTTATTTTTTAAAAATATCTTTCTTTTTTCATCTGCAGAAAGAAAAGGCAGAATTTTCAGGAATGTTTGAATATTTACAGAGCTTGGCTATATAAAACTCATTTAGCCCTAAATTTGTTTCAAACACTTCCTATTTTTCTTTATTATTTTCAAGGGCAGGTTTATTTCTTGCTAATGCTGTATCACAGATGGGCTTTTTTTTACACGTTACTTACATGTATTTATGTGTTACTTACACATATATTTGCATGTATTTACTTACAAATATTCACTTTTTGAAACATTCATTCCACAGCAAAAATTCAACCCTGGACAATAATGTAACAGAGTTTAGCCAGAAAAAAATGTTGCTTAAAAAGGATATACAGAAAACATTTTGCAGCAAATGTACAAAGTACTGGGAGAAGCTGCTGTTGGTGTTTTGACAGACCAGATCAGCCACTGTCAAAGCTGACTTTCTGATGATGTACAGAAATCAATCCTCCTGATTCTTGAACTTCCTCATGAGGCAGATAATGTCTTCATATGAAGAGACCCTCATTAGCACTTTGAGTTTATCTCTGTACTGGTTTTAATCTCATCATTAAATCACATCACATTTCTGAGTGGAAATGAAAAAAAATATTTTTAGAGGGAAAAATCAGCTCAGATGGCCCAGCTCAGAAGGCTGCTTTTCAATGACCTGAGTCATCCCCTGCTCGTGCTTCTTTCTCTCTCTCTTGATATTGGAGAGCTCCAAGTGACCACCTCACTTAGGTGCCTCTTACACCCCTTCAGAGTCACTTGGGTCCCTATTGTGACAAGTTCCATAGGGGAGGGTGATTTTATGTGTATATTGTATTTTCTCATGACCTGGTCATGAGGAATGAGGACAAAGGATCAGGTCTGCTTGACTCTTGGCTGCAAAAGTGGGTGCATCAGCACAGAGTGGGATCCTGCATTGGGAGGAGCCCCATTAGAAAGGCCACTCCCCACCTAAAGCTTGATGGATGGCCTCTTCTCCTCTATCAAAGGATTAACACACCACATGACTGCCTTGAACATGGTCAGACAAGCCTCTTCTGGGATATGTTTGCTCTGTATTTCCATTTTGTAACCTTACATGTAGGTTCTCACACAAGCAAAGAGAAAAACCTTTTTAAGAGAAGGGGAGGTTTGGTAAAATCTTGGTCCACTGCCTAAGGAATGGCACAAAAAGATGAGCCCAAACTCTTGCCAAATGTGTTCTAAAATAGGTCCAGAGGCACTGCTCATGTTGCATGACAGGACCTTTAACACAGGGACTATGTTTATTATGGAAGTGACTAAGAGCTGAAAATTTTCCTGGAGAACCTGTAGGATCTTCTTAAATTCTTTGGGATTCAAAAAACATTTTATGGGCAAGGATCTGAGCAACCTACTGTGGAAGCAAGAGATTGAACTGAAGATCTCCAAAGGTAATTTGAAGCTTGACTGATGCTGAAGTTCTATGATTTTATGTAAAGGAGTGTGGCAGATATGACAGCACCCACGTAACACAACATCTTGTTCCTAGAGCTCTGTTCTGGGGAAAAACCACAATGCCAAGTCCTGCCAGGAATAGGGAGAAAGTATGGTCAGATTCCAATGGTAAAGAGAGAGAAAAAGGTCCACCACTCTTACCTTAAAATCTGGAGCTACTCTCTGGATTATGAAACTCTCCTTGATCTTTGCTCTCCATCCATGTTTGAGTCATCTTCATAGAAAGATCTATAAATGTAGCTTTTAAAGTCTGATTTTGTAAGGACATGAGGACTCTGTGAACCCTCACTGTGTATCTGTGAGATGCCTGGAATGACTTGTGAAACTTTTGGCAAATTTCATCTCATTAGATAAGTTTTGAGAAAGAGTTAAAAACTTTCAAAGGAAATGAATTCCCAGGCAATTTTTTCATCCTGAGGAGAGATATCTGAATAGATAAAACAGAACTAAATAATGCAGCTATTTGAGGAGTTCTGAAAATGAGAATCCACTTTTTATCAGTTTGTGTATCTATGTATCTATCAATCTCAAGCTTGTATACTCCCTTTATTATGAATACTCTTATGCACAGTACATGCTGGGAATAGCAATACACGCATTTCACCTGATTGCCTTCCCTGGTTGCATTCCACATTTAAGGATTAGGATCTTAAATACATACATAGGAAAGTGTGAGTCAATGACTATGTTAAAACCATAGTTACAGAGAAGATTAAAAGTATTCTATCAACTGCTCATACCTTCATACTCTGGTATGCATGCTTTCATATTTGAATCAGTTTCAGTGAAGTGTTTCAGATTCAGATTTGTTGATTTTGCACTGTATCAGCATCAAAATTCATTTTACTTCACGTTTCTGG
>VWZU01008059.1:1481750-1534723 GCA_013397095.1 Sterrhoptilus dennistouni | reverse complement strand
GAAAGGTTGGTATTTAAGAGGAAAAAAAAAAAAAAAAAAAAAAAAGAAACATTCAGGCACTGCTCCACTAAGTCCAACAGTTCACACAGAGCAGATGAAGCACCCTTCTGAAGCTAATGAGTGTCCTGTGTTTGGGTGGGATATGTGTTTGCAAATGTGCCTTCAGTCTTTTTTTTTGCATGTATAGGCTCTACATACTTGATCAGTGATGGGTTTTGAGGGACCCCTGGACGTACAGCGGTTTTGGAAATGAGTGAGAGATTGTAAGTGTAATGAAGGGAAGAACAAAACCATCACAGGGAAATCTTATATTTCACCCAGCATAAATTGATTTTTTACTTCCTTTCGACAATGTATGAAAAATGGTTCATTCCATTCTGGATAGCCCTGACCAGATAATGCATTACTTCTATCACTAGTAGCTCAGAAATTTTGGGATTTTATTCACTAAGGAATTACAGATTGTGCAGCATCTATAAATGAGTCTCCTGAAATTAATTATGTATATATATATATATATATACATACACACACACAGAGAAAGACTGTTTCACCATATGTTCAAGAAGTCTGAATGCATAAAGAGCAACTGCTCACTCAGTTAGTGTTTAAAAGTATCAACTGGAATTTCCACTTTGATTCTATTCAGGATTTAACTATCTGTACATGCACAAGCACAGAGACCACCTATGAAGCTCACACAGTGAGATTTTTAATGGAGATCATCCATATTTTTAGTTAAATTATGGTATGTGTCATTCCTGCTAGAAACAGGTGCATTTATACTATCTGTAATCAAATGACTCTCCCCACATTAATCCAAAGAATGCCTCTGAGAAACAACATGCTTTTTACGAAACCCAAATAAATGATTTCTAAGAAAAGAGATACAAGAGGGCAGATCTTCCCCCATGGCTGATCACAACTCCTCAGCTGATGCTGCTGATAAATTTGCTGATAAAACCTGGAGGGACTTTCACAGGGGAACATTACTTTTAAAGCAGCTTTGTAAGACTCAAACCTCCTTACATTGCAGATCTGCTGATCCCTGTTGTCTAACTGTGGTTACATGTGCTGACTCCAGTTTCAAAAATAATTTCTTAATCACTTTTGGCTCATCTTGGGTTTTCACATTGCAAAGCTGATGCAGCTGTGGAAGGATGGACCAGATTCCATTCTCCCTCACACCTCATCAACATCAATGTTAATTAAGTTCTAGGTTTGAGGCCAAGTTACACCCTGAGATACAAATGGCCTCCAGTCTGGGGCAAGGGCTCTTCTCTTCTTTTGTGCTGTGCCTGGCGTGATGTGGTTCATGGATCATGCCTGAGATTCCTGGGGATTGCTGCAGTAAAGATAATAAAAAGCAATATTACATCCCTTAAGTGAATGATGGTAACTCCTTCACACGCAGCAGTAGGGCTGGGGTCAGCAGGCCAAATTTGTGCCAGTACTGCACAGTGACCTGTGGTTCTGCTCTTCTGACTCTCCAAGCCAGAGAACATGGTGGAGCTCATTATGATTTTCTCCTTTCCTCATGCAGAGAAAAGCAGAGGATGCAGAGAAATGGCTCAAGTTCACATGTCATTCTGGGACCAGGGAAACACAGGCCAGAGGAGCACATTCTGGGACTGCAAACAAGCTAATTCTTCTCTTTAACATATTCTGCCACAAACTGCTTTCTTCTTCAGGAAATCGAACAAGCTGCTCCATGAAATGCTTCAGACCTGTGATACCTTTCAGGTTTTTGTTTAGTTCAAGCAGACAAGTCCTCATCCCAGTACAAACCTGGCTCTCTCCCTCCCTCTGTCTTTCCCTGCAGTGTTACTTGAGTCCTCATTTTCAAATGCCGTAATAGCACGGAATAACTATTTAGTTGAACACAATCACACAATTGTGTGACAAGACAAATGTAATGTAGAGCACAGGGGAAATGTGATCCTAAACTCAGGGCATCCATTCTGCACCAGAACAGTCAAGAGCTATGTAGTTTTTGAAAGCCAGTCTCCTCTTGACAATTACCTTCAATTAATGGTACACTGCACTAAGCAGAAAATAAAAACTGTGCCATTAAATCCTTCAATGCAGGCTGGAAGGGTTCCAGGTTGGCTCTAAACTACCCTAAAGAGCCTGTGTTCATATTACATAGTTATAACTTTACAGGCCTAAAAGAATATGAATCAACAGTCATTTATGCCATCCCCGGCACTTGACAAAGCTTATGTCTGAGAGTTCTAATCCTGATGTAGCCAGCTTATATGGAGGCTGTTTTGTGTCCAAAATATAAACCCGTCCACAAACATTGCCTTTGCTACTTTAAAACCAAATAGCTGCCATACAGGTACTTCTTTAATTTCACATGTTGTTCACAGAAATCTACTGAAAGAGTGAAAGCACACTTGATTTTGCAAAGTTTTTAGTATGAGCTTTACATTGGAATCCATGTTTTTGAACACAGGTCTTTTATTCATAAGTTCTCTGATGCAAAGGCTTTGGCTGAGCTCTGCAAACATGAGAGTGATCAGCCAGAATTGCTGAGCATGAGGCGACCCAGGCTGCACCAAACTGCCTGTCCCTGTCCCATCCCACAGTGGAGGAAGAGGTGGGATCCTTGGGAGCAGTTGTTACCTCCAGGCTGCTCCTCTCTGACCTATCTGGGGTGGCCCTTGGCAATGTGATGATTTTAATATACAGAAAGGCCACAAGGATTGTCTGTCCAGCCTAGAGCTCATTCAAAGTTTATGATGGAAATGCTGAGAGGTGAAAGACCATGGTCTGAAAAAAGGTGAAACTTTCTGACTTTAATTGTCTCATTTGTTTTTAGGGCTTATGCCTCAGTGAACTGAAGTATTTTCTAAGGCACATCTTGGCTAAAATTTTTCTGTCAAAATGAGCTTGGATGTGAAAACATGCTTACAGTGGGGCAATATCTTTCAAGGGAAACAATTCATTTTAATATGAAAATACATTTTCTTCAGTTTTCAGACAGAGTGTTTGGCTTTCAAAGACAGATCTGCTTTGGGTTTGGTTCGCATTGTTAATTTTTAATTAGACTTTTTAGTGTATCAAACAAACATAAACAAAAGCTCTGATGTGTTTAGAAAAACTCTCAATACACTCTAATATCTTACAAACCAAGCTGGGGAGGTTATTCCTGTGGTTTTTTTCTTGTTTTCAGCCTCATTACAGAGGTAGCCTTGGCTCTCAGAGATGCCTACCTGGTGCTCAGTACCATCCATCACCACAGCCCTCAGCAGCAGAGAAGCTGGAGCAGTATTTGGATTAGAGGTTTCTTGCACTCATAGCAGGAATAAATTGATGGGAAATAACAGAATATGTGATTTCACTTGGTCATTTCTTGTGTGGGACCGAAAATTCTTCAGGTTCTCCCAGTGAGCAGTGTTAAATGTTCATAACAGGTTATTGTGATGTTCATATTTTTAAATTTAGTTACTAATAAGGTCCTGATGCAGTATTTTACTATTTCCTTATTTTACAGTGGCAAAATTTCAGCTTTTCTTTTTTCTTTTTAGCCATCTAGTGATTTTTTTTCCTCATGTTCTTCCTGTCTCTGACACCCCAATCAGTATTTATGGCAAGTCCGAAGAGAGACCACTGCATGTTTCATCTCTTTGGGATATTGCAAGGTTTTACCAAAATTACTTATTATTTTGAGATATTTGGAACTTAGCCCTTGGATTATGAAATGCAACAATGAAAGCTTATCAACAATATCTAGGTTGAGAGTAGTTTAACTGTATGATGTGACAGAGTTTAACTGCCTTGTTTCCCTAAAATTCTTCATGTGAGATTTCATTCAGGTTAACCTTTAATTACTGATACAACTTCATTTGGCCCCAAAATATCCCCAGTGCTTAGAGCTTTGCTTGTGTAACACGTAGTTATTCAGACCCCCCAAAAAAAGAGATGTGCTCAATGCACAAGATGCCAAACTGAGATTAAACCCACTAAGGTCTACAAAGCCTGCTGCAAGAATGATAACTATCTTTGTCAAAATCCCAAGCAAAAACATGTACGTCAAGTGAGATTGTCGATAAAATATGAATATCAGGGTAGGACTAAGTTGTGGGTTATTTTCAAAGAATTTATTTTCCTCTGAGATGCAAAATTTATCTCAAATCTTACAACCTTTTTCTGAACACTGCATTTATAAATTCTGATGACATGTGTAGTTTCCTTCTATGGCAACACATAGCTACAAAAGACTTGTTTATTAAATGTATCTGTGTGTTTCTGTGGTCCCCTGAGAGTTTGGGGGTACTAATTTTTTAATTCTAATATGTCATTCATTACACACATGCCCACAAACCTTAAACTTTCTCACACTGGACATGTTCACTGTAAAAGATGAAAACCCAAAGATGGGACATCTGATTCCCACAGAGACATCATCTGCCACAGCATAATTAAAAGGGTTTTTTCAAGGTGATATGATGGGGATTTCTTTACTTTGCAGAGATGTTCTGAGATGCAGCTAACCCTATTGTCCCAAAGGATCCTCATGTTAATCTCAGCCCAAATTCTTCCGTGTTCCACACTGTAACTGTTTATCTGGGATGTGGTAAGGTTTAATTTAAGCGCTTTTAGTGGTTTATTTGTTGGGCATTGCTTGCTAACTCAAAGCTGTAAAACACAAAATATAGAAACAAACATCAGTTTTTGCTTTGTGGATAATGCAACTGGAGTAATTGAAGCTCAGTCCTTATTTATGGGAACAGACTGTATTCCTACATCACAAAGTGTCAAAAAACACCTGCTGATGACTAACGGATTTTACTCCGCACGTGGCATGAGCTGGAGAATTTACCCTCTAACTGTGTCAAAGGGAAATTTATTTCAGATCCTTTTACCTCTTGATTTATAGACTTAGAGCAACAAAGACTCTAGGACATTAAGGGATTAACTACACTAAGATGTGGTGAGTGGCACACTGCAGTCAGGGTTAAATAAACAGGGCAACTTTGGCTTTTAGGCATTTGCTTCTCTTCAGTGCCTATAAAAGGTACTGGCATGAGGATCTTCCTACACAGGTGATGGAAGGGAGCTGAAGGCACTGGATTCTGCCCCCGTGCTGAGAAAATGTGGTGTAAGGCTACCAAATGTTTCCTTTATGTGTTCAGATGTCTCTCTGCAGAGTCATAGTTTGACATCAACACAATTCCCTTATCAGATTCCTTCCACATTCCCAAGGTTCGGCAGGATCCTTTCACTCTCAGAGCTCCTTCAGTTGCCAAGGCTCCCTTCCCTTCTCCCTGCCATTTCCTCATTTTTTAGGGCTCTGTATTCATTGTGATCATTCTCTCTGCTTCCTGGTCACACTGAATTGGTGTCCTCTTATGTCTCATCAGCAGCAATAATTAGTGAAATTGAGATATGTCTGATATTCAAACATGGATGCTTGGATTCCCTCTCCTCTAAGAGTTGCTGTGGTTTGTGTTTTCATCATAGTTTCAGGTTCTCACTTTGGATCAGGGCAGAGCTCTTCACCAAACGCATGCTGAAAAATTTATCAGCTGTGAGAATCCATGTATGAGGGCAGATGAATCGGAAAGTTATGGAAATACATCTTATAGACTTGCCTATCCACTGCAAATATTCAATTTATTGTTCCTTGGACAGGCTTAGACCTCATTTAAATCAATCCACTCTTGAGCTGTACAGGATATTTTTCTGAATAAAAACCCAAAACAAGACCGAATGCTAATTCCAATATTTGTCTTTTGTGACAGAAAGGAAAGACAGATGTAATTCAACTATTTTGATGAATCATCTATGAACTGTACAAGTGTTAACACATCCTATCATTATGATTTCTACACTCCCACCTGCTTCTTTTGCTTCACCCACCTGTTGCATCTTGCCTTCTAGATTGCGAATTGTTTGGGGATAGTATGTTGTTTACTTTGTGTATGTTGTAAAATGCCTTAGTAGAACCCAGATTAAGCTTCTGGGCCCTTCTGCAAAAAATAAAAGTTAAGGGTGTAATGAACATCAGAGATAAGCAGAGGCAATAGTAAGATACTGATTAGTTTTCGGATAGGAGCCTTTAAAGTGCATTTTATTTTTTAGTAATGATATACTTAATGTGTGATAATGATCTTAGTGTAAAATCTGATTGGAAAGTAGACACCTGTTGTTTTTTTCTGCAAAGTAGTTAAATGAGGTCAGCACTTTAAGCTTTCTCCCCTCCCTTCCCTCCAGCCCAGGGCTGACCTCACCTTGGTTAACAACAGATAAAATTGCAATGCCTGGTCCCACCAGTGCCTTGTGGTGGGAAAATTAACATGTGTTAGCTATTCACTGGTAACAATGCTGGAGTGTTTCGAGTAGGGAAGAGAGCAAAGCTGTCATTTGTTTCCTTAGCCTGATATTTCGTGGACTTTACCACACACTTTGACTTTGAAGATGAGCTCTTTCATGGTTGTCATTCCTGCTTATTGTGAGGAATTTGTAGCCCATTCCAAAGGTACCACCAAAGTCATCTGCTGGGAGGTAAAGATCCTGGCATGAGCTGGATTCAAGCCCTTTCCCAAGAGGATATGGGCTCATCTGCCTGTTGAGCTGGTCCCCTCCACCATGTATCTGTTTGAACAAGAGCATTGTTGCCTGTTTGGCAATAAAGTATTTAGCAGACACCCGTCATCCATCAAAGCATTATCATTAATAATCACTGTGAGACATTGGGCAGAATGGGAAATTAATCACAAGTGGCAGGTGAAGCACCTCAGTGCAAGAGGAGCTTTTCTGCATGCTGAAAAGGAGCCTTTTTCTGCTCGCCTGCACAAAGTGAAATTCTGGGTTTAATTCAGAGTTGCAACATGTCCCTCTTTCCTCTGTTGGTGTAGAGAGAGTGGTGCATGGTCACTCTATTGCCAAATCGGGTAAACTTCAGAGTGATAGAAAGTGTCTTCATACAGTCCTACAACAGTGAAACAGTGTGGCTATTTCTTGAAGAATTGGGAATTCAAATTTCCAGAGTTTGGCCACAGGGTTTGAAAAATTTCTGGACTCACTGTGACTGAGAAAAAAATTATTGCAATTATCACTTTTCTACCTTCCACATGGCCCCCATCAACAGGTACCATGAGAACAGCAGTGATTAAGAAGGCAGGGTAAAAACATTTATTTAGCTTAATTAATAAAGTAATAAAGCTGATTGAAACCTAAACAATTCAAATGAAAGTCCTTCTCAATATATTAACAAGTCGAGCTTACGTCACCGATTATAGAATCTTTTTGTTGCCCTCTCCCTGAAATGGAAAATGATTCATCCTTTCATTATGACGGTTCTGATCTGAATATCATGCTGAGCTAATTGAAGTTTGCCTTTACGTTAGAAAAATCTACAAGGCACAGAGATAGTGTGTGTGTCTTTTAATAGCTGATGTCCCAATGCTTATTTTTTTTAACCAAGGCCTCTTGTTCTCCTGTAACTGAGTGACATAAATTCACACAGAGCGAAACTAAATAAACGCATATTCGCGTACGTCATGGAACCAAGAAATATCCAGCATAATTTTCAGCTCTCCAGTGATGACTCTGTCACTGATAAAATATTGATACAGGGATTCTTATTGCTACAAATATTAGCTCAGGAGAGTGTGGAGGTCTCTAGTAGATGTAGGATGCTTATGAGAACGACAGCTGCAGCCATATATGTATGATGGAAGTGATGATGGCAAGCACGGAACTTTGAAGACCTGGTGGTCCCTTAGCACACTCTCAGCTGAAAAGAGCTGAGCAATATTCACTTGTCACATTTCATATTAGACTACTTTTCCACAATAAAAACCATTTCTGCATCCTGGGCTCACATCTCTTATTTTAACTGCAGGCCAAAAATGGAAGGATGCAATATTCCTTTTGAGCTGCACTGTCCCTTGAAGAAGAATCAAACTGAAAGAGAGTAGGTTTGGATTAGGAGGAAATTTTTCCTTGTGAGAGTGTTGAGGCCCTGGCACAGGGTGCCCAGAGAAGCTGCTCCGCCCCTGGAAGTGTCCAAGGCCAGGTTGAATGGAGCTTGGAGAAATCTGGGATAGTGGAAGGTATCCCTGATCCTGGCAGGGGATTGTAACAAGAGCATCGTTAAGGTCCTATTCCAAACCAAACCATTCTTTGATTTTATGAATTCATGATCTTACTCTCCAGTATGTAGGACCCCTTTCTTTTTGCTGTCATCTTCTCAGACTATGGTACTGTTTTAAAGAACAGGAACATTAGTCCAATATCCAGGATCAGACCAAAACGAATCTTTCCCCAGAATCCTGTTTTAACAGTGAACTAAAGAAGATTCTGAGGAAAAAAGAATAAGAATATAATGCTTTGATAATCAGTGATTTACATCACATCAGCTGAAACTATTTAGCACATAATGTGTGATAACTTTGATAGACTATTCTGCTAATTTGATTAATTTATCTCTTTTGCCTATAAAACATCCTGCAGCAATAAATTCTATAGCAATAGGAAAAAAAAAAGTAATGTTACACGAACATACATTTCATAAAGGTAGAATTCACAATCATCAACAGCAGATTGTTTTCCAAGACGGATTCCTATTTGCTTTCATACTTAAATTTTCCCACCTCAGCTGATGACAGCGTTATCTTTCCATAATTGTAAGGAAGTGAGTGCTGCAGCCACAAAGACCTACCTTGTTATCACTTCCAGGCCAGATGATATATAATGATAGCCAGGGAGAAGTTTAACTTGCTAGAGCAATCAAAATCCAGCTTAACAAACACTGAGACTGTTATCCTGAGCCTTCATGCTCATTGTCCCATGACAAGAACATTCAAAGGAGTGTTTGCTCTTTTCTGGATTACGTAAACTCAGTGTCCCTCTGGGTACATTCTCTAAACTCTGGAGCAGAAGTTGGATATTGCAGGACCCTTCAGGGGGATGCTGTAGTATTCCTCTGGGTTGCATTTTGTAGGACCTTGGGTAAAATACAGTTACAAACTGGCTTCCCAGCAGAAGTTCAGCCAAGCCTGACCATGTACAAATCTGTTTCAGCAGCTCCCTCTCTAGTGAGACATATGGGCAATTTCTTAAGCAGTCCATCTCTCTTCCTCATAACCTTTGATAATTTGCAACCAGAAGTTAGAGAAGCCCTTGATTTCCATTAGAAACCTGAAGAACATTAGAAAGAGACAAGTGGTTCCAGATCTTATGGGCTGAGTGCTCATGAAATGTGTGCAATAATGCACTTTAACAGTTACACTCAATAGTAGTAATAACAGCAGCAACTAGTATCCAACCCAGGCACATATATTTGAGATTCTCAGTTTTTTTAAACCATCCAGTTATATTTCACTGACACAGAATTTGGGGCTCATGAAAACACTCAAAAATGAGGTACATTCCTTAACAGGGGTAGGATAACCCTTGGGGTTTCTGAAACTGGGAAAAGTGCCTGTTGAAATATAAAATGCCTTTAAGCCATTTGGGAATATACTGTTGAAAAAGAAAATCAAAGAGTAGGGAAGAGGAAATGTACTGTCATTTTCTGTTAAGAAGCTCATTTTTTGCCTCCTTTTAGAACCATTCAAAATTACTTCTGGCACAATTTAATAATCTACATCAGTTTCCCTAGAGTTAAGATAGCAAATGATATTATGGCAAAAATGTCTTTAAATAAAATAAACCTCAGTAAACCCCAAAATGTTGCTTTTTCATCAGATTCTTGAATAATTCAAGAGCTGTAACATCCACTTTTAAATTTTACTTAAATGGGGATATTCTTCCTTCTAAATGACAACAGTATTTTAGCACAAGGCATATGCAGTGGAGCAGAATTAGGTTAAGATTAGGCATTATGTAAGAGATTGTGTAATGTAACTCTTTCACATGTGATTGTGCAATTGTCACTATTAATTATAAGCAATTATCCATGTTCTTTGGACTCTGTGGTTCTCCTCCTACCTCCCCAGTTCTGTGGGTCGCTTTCCAAAATCTCTGTGAGGTGGAGAGAGGCAGAGAACACGGGGTGGCAACCATGGAGGGAATTCCTACCACGTTTCACAGCCAAGGGAGAGATGCTGGTCTTGTTGCCCAATGGATGGGGGCTGGATCCTGCCTTAGCAGCCCTGCCTGACTTCCTCCCTTATCCAAGAACTCGGCTTAGCTTGTAAACTCCTGCCCAAGGTGCAGATTGCCCCTCAGCCATGACATTGACCTGGCACAACGTGACAACTGTCACGGATGAATTGCTTGTGACTCAAGAGTAGCAGCTTGGACATCCTTGTCTGTTACTTCATGCATATCATGGACTAAATGCATAGCAATGAGTCAGGTTGATTCCAACAGAGATTAAGTTCACGTAGAGGAAGGATCTGAGACGACCTGGAGTTGTTTATTACACTCTTTTTACTCTCAGCTTTTAGCATAGGGAGTCTGGCAATGGGTTCTGTTGGTCTCTTAATTGTTCAGCAGAGTGATGGAGCACCTTTTGCTTAGGTAGCAAATAATGCAAGTTTGCAGGCCAGCACACATTTATTTTTTCAGCAATGCTGCTGAAGGCCATATTATAAGTAGGATAGCCTGGGATAAAGGCTGGGAGGTATGGAGGGAGAGTTATACTGGCATTATATTTGACAGAACCTGATTTTCAGGTTTCTGAGAGGTGGTCATGATATTCACCCTGGAGAAATGCTGCTCCATCTCAGACTTCCTGAGTTGTCTCTCAAAAAGGCTCAGATGCATCTGAGAGAAGATATATGTTGACAAGCGAGGCATCTACATCTGTGAAAGTCAATCCAGTTTCTCTTTACAGTCAGGAGAAATCTGGCTGATGCATCCTGTGAAGCCCAGAACTATTTATCTCATTCCCAAACATTCCTCTCAATTAGGTTGCATGAAGCATGCCTAGAAAGTGCCTGTTTTTCTCCCCTAACTGCAAAGAGGGCTGGAGAAGAAAGGCCCAGTTAAAGATGTCGAAAATGTGATGAAATTAATCATATTATATTTTCTATTCTTCAATGTCTCAGGTGTAAAAAGGAGATATCAGTATAGCCTTATCACTGTAAAGTTCACTACTTGGAAAATACTGTATTTTAATTTTTTTGTTGTTGTTTTTGCTACACGACCACGATTCATACTTTAGTCTATTTGATTTTACAAATCAAATAACAAGTAAAATGATGTGCTGCCAGGACAATAAAAGCCCCTTCTAAGCTTAATGACACAAAGTTTCCTCACAGCTGATGTTATCTTTTTTCAAATTATATTAGATCATATCTTACCAGGAGAGCAGGCTGGTTAAGTGTGGAGCTGAGTATGATGACACACCAGTCTTACTGTATTTAGCTCAAAAATTTGAATGGAGATTCTGCTGGTATTATATCACCACGTAACTAGAGCTAGATGCACATTCATATCTTTGTTCTTCCTCCAGAAAAAGCATGAAGCCTATTTGAGAGTTTGCTGAGTGGTAAAATATCTTTCAGTCTGCAAGGAAAGAAGAAAATAAAGAGAGTAAAGAAAATAATTAACTTTAAACCTGCAAATATAAAATTGCTGTAAGTGAGATTAAAAGAGCAATGTTGAAACCACATTCAACTCTCTCCATCTGTGTAATGCCTTGTCAAAAGCCCAACAAATCTGGCACCTCCAAATACCTTCACATGCCTTTTTTGTGCTATCCAAAGCATTTATCACTCTAGTGGAAAAAAAAACCCACTCTGAGGAGTTGTGGCGTAATCATTGCATTTTTTCTTAGCCCTTTGAACTGAAATGGAGGAAGTAAAAGCAGTTGGAATCAATGTTCTTTGTAGATCCTTGTCAGCTGAACTATTCTATTCTATTCTATTCTATTCTATTCTATTCTAATTGAAAACTTAATTTACAGTAATTAATATTATGCCTTAAAAGCAGTGATGTCTCATTGAGCCCCATAAAACTGGAACTGAGTTTGGAAGTGGCTGGTTCATCCAAGAGGGGACACATTCCAAGCATTAGAAAAATGAAAGCAAAGTGTAATTTTTAATCCTTCTGAAGACACTTTTTCAGCAAAATGAAATTAGGCTAACAAAACAAAACAAAAAAAAGAAAACAAACCCCAAAAAATCAGGTTTATATTATTCAGCTCCTCTAATTGGTGTGACACTTCCACAGCATCAACAAGGACCCCTTTCCAGGAGACTGGTGTACTGGAAACTGCAAAATTCAAGGAGAATCAGGTTTTATAGCTGCACTGACACTCAGGTTATCGATGCATTGAGCTATTGATGTGCACTTTAACTCCAGGAACATAAAACGTGCCAAAGCAATATTACGTGTGGGAGCTATTCAATAACATGTGGAACGTAAATCTATCCTCTATCTCTTTGCATCAAGAACATTAATTAATTCTGTGATGAGAATGCCATTTTCAGCTTACAGTGAAAGCTGGGAGAAGCTGTCAGTGATCCTTCTGGCTTTAATAACGGTGCATTTAGTTCAAGGAAGGAAAAATGAATTTAGTCATTAAACTGGAAGATTTTCCTGATCATTATGAGATTGAGCTGTAGGTGGAACTTGCAGTATTTATATTAGAGCAGCGAAAGTGTGGATGCTTTCAGTATTTTATTTGGTTTGGTTTTGTTTTAGAAGACTATGCAAATTGAGGTTCAGATTGTTGCAGAAGAGGGGAACAAGGCATTGAATGTGCCCTGGGACACTTGGTGTGGCAATAACCATATGATTCTCCCCACATCCAGTTAAATCAATCCCTAATGGACCAATTTACAGGTATATGAACAGAAATGGGTCTGATCCTGTGCCTTTTACTTAAAACTCCTCTTCCCCAATGCCTTCCCCATACCCCAAAACCCTGGTCAGCAAATTCTGTGTTTGCTACTACACATGTTGATGGGAAAGGTGAAGATTATATCCATCTCAAAGAACATTGAGACTGTGAGATCCTGTAGCACAGCGTGACCTGGAGATATTGTCTGCTAGAAACAGAGAACAAGAGTGCACATGCTTAAATCCTTTGGAAACAGGTCCTCACAGTTTATGCTGCAATTCCAAATGTAATATACAATAAGTAAAAAATCCAAGGTCATTTATTAGCTGGCAAAACCCTGGCTACGTATCTTTCTTGGAACAGCACCTTTAATGAACTCTCTCAATGTGCAAACTAACTCCATCATGTGCTAACGTGCCTTGTTGGAGAGAAACCTTGTTGATGTCTGCCTGATCTTTAGAAGCCAGAGATAAGAAATTCTTTGTCAATGTCAATAATAGCACAATGAAATAAACTGCATCCATGCACTGATAGCACGAATATCTACAGGGGGAGCTGCTTAGGAATTTTTCCAGAAGGATATTTTATGGTGCAAAAAGTGCCAACTCATGTGAGTGCTTTTTTTTTTTCTTTCCTAAGGAGTTATTTCTGTCTAAGGAATTATTATACGAAGGGAAGAGGGAGTAGGGCAAAGACAATGTCGATCACAGGCTATTCATAACCACAGACTGGGAAGAAGCTTTTTTGAGTCCCTGCTCTGAATCACACAGGGATGGAGCTTTCAAAAACCAGAATAGATTCAAGCCTTTCAATTGCTTTTTTGGAAAAGAGACAGAAATGGAACACTTCTGTTGTGGAATAAAACACAGCCTCCCCCCACCCAATATTGCAAATATTTTTCGCATGACTTTAGGGAGAGGTACTTTCTATAATTGCACGTTCCTGTGTGCATGTGCAGGTAGAAGCATCCTAAATGTAGTATTGTCATACCCCACAATTAATGCAGAGCCAGGCACAATTTTCCTTGGAGGCTAAAGGATGACTGAAGTCCTCATATAACCCACCTCTCCTGCCCTTTAACAGCTTCTCCTGTTCCCATTGGGACCATCCCAGTGCTCCATTTAGGTAAAACTCCCCCAAAACAGACCTTCCTTGAGATCCAGGAATATTCACACATTTTATTAACTTTTGGGTCCAGTGAGGAAGGAGATGGGGCACTGGAAGAAGGACATGGAATCTCAAGTAGATTTCCAACTTCTGGTTCTTTTCTCCTGAGTGAATCAGAGAGTGGCCACTCATCCGACTCATTAGATGCCCTTGGCAAGGATGTGCAATCACAGGTGCCTCAAGGAATTTGTGCCATTACTTCAGCATGAAACTGGGCATTTAAATCAGATGCACAGTCTTATCAAATAAAATATAGTTGATAGAGACCCTGTCCCATCCTTTGGAAGTTCCTGAAAATCATCCAAATTTTTTTTTATAATTATTTTTTTCCCCTAAATATCAGTGCAGGAAAATACTGGAAGACTGGAAGACTGAAAAAAAAATAAATATATTTTTACAATATTCAGAACATTTCTCAATACTATGCTGGAGAAAACTGCCTAAGTCTTTTCTCTTTGTTTGAGAAGCTTATATTCACATAATACTAGAATTTTTTCCCTGGTTGCATATTAACAAAATATTCCCATATTTCAGCAAGAACAACCAATTCTGGTATTTGAAAAAAGAAATTATGTTCTGCTACTGATGGCTTTTAAAACTGATGGAGATTTAAAAGTCATGATAGTACATGTACAAACATTTTTGAAGGCCAATATCCAACTGATTAGATCTCTGAAAAACTAATTAGCTAATTTTCTTGAAACTCTACAGCAAATTGAAGTATTATCCAAAGCTTAAAGCTGAAAAGTTGGAGAAGGTTTCATTTATTAAAAAAGGCCAAATTATTAGCACTTAACAGAGCTTGTTAATTATTTTGGTACAGCAGAAGAGTCGTACCCTTTAATTAATTATATAAAGCAATCAGTTTTTTAAAATATGTCAATATAAACTTAGATTATCTGAGTTGATTCTTATTCCAACCACCCTTATCTGAAACTAGTGTAACACTGTTCTTTTACCCAAGTGAATTGTGCTTCAAAATTATAAAAAATTATAAAAATAATTATAAAAATTATAAAAAGATAGGAGTTAAGGATGTTAATATAGCTTATTACACCTGAGTGCAAGAAGAGCAGCTACTGTCATTTGCAGTGTGTGTCTTCAAAAGAAGCACAGCCTGCTTTGAAATTAAAAAATCATAAGATAAATGTTATATATTAAATATCTGAATTTAGTTTCGTATGTTGAGGGACTGATGGCTTGTGTTGGTTTTGCTTTTTAGATGCAAGTTACTCTGGTTCAGAAAGAAAGTAGAAACTATTTGAGTTCTTGCACTTCAGCACTGCAGTGTCTCCAGTCATTTACCAGAATCTGCTGGTTCCCCTAGAAAATACAAATAGTGAAAAGCAGTATAGCAAGGTACAAGG
Organism: Sterrhoptilus dennistouni; assembly: GCA_013397095.1. Lineage (NCBI taxonomy): Eukaryota > Metazoa > Chordata > Aves > Passeriformes > Zosteropidae > Sterrhoptilus > Sterrhoptilus dennistouni. Next base: position 1,519,441 of record VWZU01008059.1, on the reverse strand, counting down.
AACTTTTTAAAATGATTCAGCCAAATAAGCAAGTTGACTTACAAGATTTGTTTGTAGAAAAATATTTGTCCTCTAGTTTGTTATAAATACAAAGAAAAATTTACAATGATGTTTATTTGTCTCTTCTTTAGTTTCCCTCATGAGGAATTTGGTCTCGTTAGGCTCGAGGTAACAAGCTCCGTGGAGCCATTTATACATTTTATATAAATTATATTGGTTTTTGCTTTTACTGTCTCAGAATCGGCTCCTGTTTGTCACATAGAACCTTTTAGCAATATTTATTTCAAGGGATTTTGTAGGTTCTGTTTTTCTAGAAGGATTTTTCAATGCATTTTAAAACGTGCTCAAATTTTCTGTTTTATTTTGCTTTTTAGTTGCAGGTAAGAAAAACTACTTTGAAAAGTTGTAGTAAAACCCAACAAAACCAGACACCCCATCTTGCCCAGCATAAAAATAGCAGTAGCATATTTAAGGAAACATCTGTCAGGGGCAGCAGAATGAAATACCTTCCCTATAAAACATCATTTTGCTTGTACAAGGGCCAATCTGTTTCATTTGTTGATGTTCACATCAGGATCCATTTGATTTAACCATATCTTTGCTTTGGAGGGAAAAAAAAACCCCCAATGTATTATTAATGCCTCATTGTATATGAGAAATGAGTATATGAGTCAATATTGCTTCAGTGCTGTGCATTATTAAGAATAAGTTAAAGTAGGTCAGAACAGCACATGAGGCAAAATAGACTAATAATGCATCCTACAGTAGACATTCATCTACCAAGGAGTCATGTGTTATGCGCTGGCACCAACACAAGATAAGCATTTTGATTTGTGGATTTTCCAGATCACATTTGTCCTAGCAAAAGAAACTGCTGCTCCACTTTCTCCAAAATTCACCCTCACTTTTACTAAAGGGACATGGCTGGGACTATTTTTGCTCAAATTTTAGGAGTTTGCTGAGTTGTTTTTTTAGTTTGATTTTTCAAGAGCAAAATCAAGTCAAGATATGTTAAAAAAAAAAGGAGATGAGGGGATAAAAGGAGTTCAAAATTAAAAATTACCTTCAAGTGCTTACAAGTTAATCACAGAAATTTTGTAGTAGTTCCTGAGTGAAGGGACATGACAGACTAGAATCTATTATGAAAATAACCATTGTTTCCTCTGCCAAATTAAAAGGTGTGCTGAAAGAAAGCTACAGAGCACCAAACAAGGAAAAGTTGCAAAGTGAATGTGCTTGGCTAGTTGATACTGCATTTTAGGCACTGATCAGTCCAAAAATGTTTTTCTAAATTGTCATCAGCACTCATTCAGGGAAATTCTTCTTCAGAAAGTATTGGAAAATAATAATGTGGAATTCCATTGCTATTAAGTCTCAAAGTTCACAGACCTCATCTGTTCAGGTTACAAGTTAAAACTATGCTATCATGCTCAGGTTTTTGTTTTCTTTCTTGAGTATCATTCATCATCAATACGAGAGATATTATAATTGAAAAATTATCCTACAATTCCGTTCCTGATCTCTGAGCCAAAAGCTGAGTTGTCTCCCCAGAGCTAACAGTGCTCAAATGCAGTTAAAATGATCAAATATGAGTCAAACACACAAAGAGAAAGGTTTATTAAGCAAGGAGGTGCCAGCCTTTGATGGACTTACACTTTAAGCAGCATGCTTCACTCTGCTGGCTGCGTTATAAAACCAAAGGGGAATATCTCCTCTTTTGTTGGATTTGAGAGGATATATTTAGAGCCATTAAAGGTAAATTTTAAGAATATCGACTCTGTGTTTTCCCAAGCACCAAATAATCCCCAGAACTCTGTACACTTCCATAGCCTAAAAGCTGGGGATGCCCTAGGGAAGGAGCGACCATTGTGCAGCTCCTGACCAACATAGAGCCAAGCAGAATTCCCAGGCTGGTTGGTGTCTGTCTCCTGGCTCCCTCTGCCTGGTGGGGGGATGTCACCCTGTCCAAACTGCTGCTGACACTGATTCTGGGTGTTTCTTGCTGAAAACTTGATCTTCCCCCTCGTTGTGTCAGTCAGAGCTGTGGAACCACCACTGCTTCTGTTGCACCCACAGCTCCAGCCCAGCCACTTATGGGGCTGATGTTTGAAGCAGAAAAAAAAAAGTCCATGAAGATTGATTTCATACATGAAAATGATGAAATTATGTGGTTTACCTGTCTCTTAATTGCCTTTAGTGTCTAAATAACTTCTGCCAATGGCTGCCCATCATCTGATTTTGTTGTCTCATTAACCAGTCTTGTAAAAAACTCGATGCAGTTAATGGGAGCATGAAGTGATATCAAGATATCATATTATGATTGTTTTCTGGCCCTAAAATCAAGTTAATAAAGAGGAATGAGCCAAAAGAATTGGGCACTCCCTGGTAGAGAAAAACACAGGATGAACCTGGTGCACTTTTTAGCAGAACATGCTCTTGCATAATTATTTAATGATTCATGTATATTGCATAAAGATGGGCTGCATATGAGAGAAAAACAAGAAATCGTGTGAGATTTTTTTCCTGCTTTGTTTGTTAAATATATGAGCAAACAATGAAGCATGTTATTAAATAGAAAATTTTTGGTTTGATTTTATCCTTATTTTTCATATATGTAAATAGTAGATGGTTGGTAGAGAATAAAAAAAAATAATAATAACATAATCCAACTCAATAAAGTGAAGGATAAACATTTTAAATTAATGTTTTAAGGACAATTTCCTGGTATTCCATCTTTGTTATATATTTATAACAAACCCCATGTTCGATGTTTTAATTGAAGGGCTCCAAAAGCACTCCAGAAAAGTCATACTAAAACTCATTAACTTCCAGGAAAAAGCAATCCTAGTATTTCCAGCATTTCTTCAGTTAATAATAATAATAATAATAATAAAAATTAGAAAATTCTTGTACTAAAAAAAATCTAAAATCAGTTTTACTAAATTGCTCCTGAAAGTTTCTGTTTCTTAATAAAAACAAGGACAGCATAAAGAACAATATATAGAAAATCTTATAGCTAGTTGATATAATTATGTACAACAAAAACAAGGTAAGCATTGAAAATTACCTGGAAATAGCAGTTGACTTGTATGCATTATTTTACAAAGCACTTATTTATTCATGTAGGTAAACTTTGCAAAACTATTTCAGCATGTTTGGAAGGGTTTTTTTAATATGCAAAGAAGAATTGTCCCTTTTGAGTATGTCTTGAGAAGACATTATTATAAAACAGCTTGGAGAATATGGGAGATTGCTTATCTTGCTATATTTAATAGGACAATCTTAAACTGCAAGCTCTGGTTTTGCAGCAAGAAAAACAGATCTCCTGCCATCATGTGGAATGTAGCAGTATCTCCTTTTCGAAAGGATCTGATGTTTGAATACCACGACAGCAAATACGTGGTGACAGCAACATTATTTTGTGTCTCATCTGAAATCTGAACCATGATCACAGAATGTGAGCATTTTGGTGAGTAGTGTCCAACATCATCTTCAGTGGAACATCCTCTGTGATTGTGATGGGGAAGCTCTGCCTATAAAGTTCAGGTAAAAGGGCCCCATTTCTTTTGATTCCTCATGTCAGGAATGTTAAGTTACATGACAGATTTGAGGCTCCTCCTCACAGGATTGTGTTTGCATTATATATCTCATTGATTTCAGTGAAGTTACACCGGGAGGTTTGGGTTATACTAAATTCTTATTATCACTACCAGTGTTTGAAAATATGCCAGGCCTGATACTTATCTACTGGTGTCACTTATACCATTTTCAGAGCAGAATGAAGCCAAGCTTACCTCAAGAATATCTTGATCAAATTCCAGAGCCCATATTGATAAAAAATATGCATCTACATAAGTGCTGCCAGAGCCACTAGACTTTTAAAGGAAATTTGCCCCTCATGGCCATACAATTAAAGGCAGATGGACATCCTTGTCCAAAGGGACTGCAGGTCTTCAGTGTGGAGAGATTGGTCTTGATGGGAAACAAAACAAAAGTAGCATGTCTCAAGTTGTCAGGTCAATCACAGAAGTCCAAGGTGGTTGAGGCTGGAGAGAACCTCTGTAAATCTCCCATCCAACTTCACTCTCAGAGCAGGTTTCTGAGGACTGTGTTCAGTCTGGTTTTGACTCTCTTCAAAGATGAAGACTCCACAACCATTGAATCCCTTTTGACTTTGATCTGTTTTTGATCTTTAACCCAAATTTTTCATGTTTCTGCTGGTGTAGACCTTTTTCTAGGTTTATAGAAATGCTCCAAATTATGTAGGAGTCCTCTGCTTACTGCTCTACTCTGCCCAGTGCTTTATGCCAGAGAGCTTTCATCTTGGTTTTAGTGTTCAGCATAAGGATATACTTCTCCCCACTGTTTATCATTTTATTCTTTCCCATCACTCTCTGTGGCACTCTTCCCTTTTAATTAATTTTTCCTGTTATGCTTGGTAGCACCTCACTGACCCTTGTTTAGAGCCTGAAGATTTTCTGAAATTACTCAAAAGGATCTTTCCTCAAGGTGAAGTTGATACACAAATCTTTCCAGAAAGAGAAATTGTTGACAAAATGAGAATATTAGCTTCCAAACCCCTGAGTTTTCACATTATAACCATTGTTAAAGCAGTCAATTAATAAAGCAACAGAAAATCAATGTATGGTGCTGTATTTGCTGGTCTATCAGGTTGCACACTTGGGCGTTGGGAAGCAGAAGGCTCCTCAGTCTGTGAACTGTCTTTGCACAGAGCTGATCACTTCAGCCTTTTTGGTCTCCGACTGGACTTTATGGAAGGCTCATTAGGAGAGGATTTTGACAGATAAGATGATTTTCAAGACATGTCCTAAAGTGGCCAAAGCATGTGTTACCCTGACTTTGGAAACCAGGCACATTGGAGTGCTGCTCAATAGAGTGATTTTCAGTTTTGTAAAATTATGCTAAGATGGAATCCTACCTCTTTGCTATAATCAAAGAAAACACACTCAGTTTACAGAGTGATAGAAGAAATTTTAATTTCTCTTAGAAATATCAATTTATTTCAGACTGAATTCTGGAATGATGTTGCATAAATTATGATTGCTCTCAGATAAAATGGGAAAGTGATTTTTTTTAGGTTTTACAGTAATTCCTAAAACAAATTCAACTTCTGAAATAATTTCAATCCCCCCTGTTTTCTTCTCTTCAGAAAAGTTTTATTTCTCTTCATAATGACTGCCATATCAGTCAGTTTTAATATAAAAAATTTAAACATTTGTAGGTAACTCTAATTGAAAATATTGTCAGTCATTTCATAGCATTCATTCTTGAAAATATTTTTTTCCCTGGCCTTGGACAAGTCCAGTTGGCCAACTTATCTAGGGTGGATATGAAATCCTTTAAAACACAGTTTTATCTAAGAAAAGTTGAAAAATATGTAATCCCTTATATTTTTCCAGTAACGGAGTTTTCAGGGCATAAGCACTGAGCTAAGATGAAAGATGTATTCAGCCAATTCAGAGGTATTTCCAGCATTAGGTAGCCAAGAGATCTTGCACTTCACAGGCACGCCCTGACCTCATGAATTTCTAACTCTATTTACTATAATATTACTACAGTCCAGCCTGTGGTTTGGAGAATAATGTGCTAAAAACAACATAAAAGTTTTCCAGATAAATATCTATTTGTAACTTATTGTATCAAATACCCTGCAATGACAATTTAACATCAGACAAATATCCTTGGGCATGTTGTGCTGTTTGCTGCTTTTGTGGCTCCTGTAAAGAATTTGTCAACTCTTCACAACTCTTCATTCATTCAATGGTTAAATGGTAACAATGAATTTGTAGGTGTTGGGTAAGGGAGTTTTCAACTGTGGGGTTTTGTCTTCTCTGTAAAGTGGGATGATTCTTTGTCCACAGGATTTCTGTGAGGTCTAAATCAGTTGTTATTCTTGGCTTAAACTCCAGCCTGAGAGGTGTCCTTGAAGAAATCTTCTTTTTTTTTATTATTATTTTTTATTTTTTTTATGTGTCTGTATATATGTGCTGTCACTGCTAAATACTATGCTAATTTAATTCTTAGGTCAGATCATGAACTCTCTATTCAGGCAAAATTTAAAGTGACCAAACTCCTGTGGTTATGACTGAATATCAAAAATGCACTATTATTTAGTGTTGTTATTTACAGGGAGAAATACAGTACATATTTAGTTGTGTGTGTTTCTTTAACAGAACCCAGTGAATTCTTATCTATTTTCATGTGTACACTTATTTATTTCAAACTGTTTATACAAGATAACTAAAATGAGTAAGAAAGGAAAAAAAAAATTCTTGCATGGGTTTAAATACACCAGTGTGATGCATTGGCTTTTTACAAACACAAACAACACAATGGATATGTAGCCTTCCTATTACAAGTTCAAGTGGAAAAGCGACACAAGACCAAATTAATCAGGTCTAAAATTCCTTCTGCAATCTCTTGCCAGACAAATGAGGTTCCTTATGGCCAGTGTCGATGGTATTCTAAAGTTTTAAAATCAATAAACAGGCTGTAAAATTGCATCTGTAATCAGGATAAGGAACACAAACATTTACAGAGTAACATGCAAACATAACAAAATACTGCAGCCGGCTAAAATAGAATGAGACACCCTGCTCAGATGCCATTATTTTTAAATGCATGTTTAATTTAGCATCTCAGCTGAGATAAAATGCAGACAGAGCCATGTTAAATTGGTATTACCAACTGCCTGGAGATATCTCCAGATTAACCCACCTATCCACAGCCTATCTATAATAAAAGATAAATTAAAACTAAAAGACAGAACCCGGCCTTTTTTTTTTTTTTTTTTTTCTTGTTTTAGTATTGTACATCATTGTCGAAACATTCAGAGATAAAGTTTAGCATTGCAGAGAGTGGTTATTATTTAGACAAGCCACAGCACCAGCACCAGGAATTTCCCAGGTGAACACGTTTCTGGAAAGGTCTGTATGTGCTGCAGCAAGTTGTTTCAAGCGAAATGTTTTGGAGAGCTCCAACAGGTGTTTTGGGAACACACTGTGACTTAACCTAGAGCTGCTGCTCTGTAACCTGCCCAGTTTGTTCACACATCCTGTAATGTAGGACTGATTTTTCCAGAGCTTGTGGGAATAACCCACAGCAATATGAGTTTAAAAACAAAACCTTACAATTATGACAAAATGATTTATGGAGCAGGGAGTGGAGGGTAAATAAAAGAAATGGAATAGGAAAAAAACCACTTGGGATGATGTGGGTGATGAGGTTTTCTGGGATAAAGAAATGAAGATGAACAAGGGGTACTTTTCTGTGAAAATGAGCTGTCAGACTAAGAACTAGGGGAAAGGTGGCACTTTGAGGTATGCAGCCATTTTTAGAGCAACATCCACATTTTGTTGTAGATGTCTTGGGAACAGATGTGAAGCATTTGGTTCTTAAAAGGAAATACTAAGTTGGACCAAAAAGAGAATTGAAGTGTCCCAGTCTATAGCGACCTAGAAACCTACAGAAATCTAAATTCTTAGGTTTTCAGGGGAATTTTTATTGCACTTTACACTTTGCCTCAGCTCCTGGAAACATGTAATTATGGAATGATCTTGGATTTCAGTACAGTAGAAATGAATCTTTGAAATGAAAGGTAGGTTTGGTTTTTGGAGTCCTTGCTCTGCCAAGGACACAATTGTTTAGCAAGTTGTTTTTCCTTTCTGTGCTTCGGTTCCTAATCTGTGAAATGGGAATGACTGTACTTGATTTCCTCATAAGAGTGATGTGAAGATAAATACATTCAAAAACATGCAGTACTCCAATAAACCATGGCATACTTGACTACCATAAAAAATTTATTAATACAGGACAAACGAAATGAAGTTTGATGATGTGCCTGTACCTGAATAACCCTAAGGGCACAATAATCAAAAGCCAAATGAAGGAAACAATTAGATGTCAATCTCATGAATTCTTGGAACAGGATTCTGGTTTCTTTTACATTAATGGTTGACAAGATTGACATCAAGAGCTGTGTGTAAGGTATGTCTCCACTTTAGTTGCAAGCAGAGTGTTGAGATACCTGTGTTAGATTTAAGCAGAGTACTGACCTAACCACTTCAACACAGAGCTATAAGCAAGGTATTATTAGGATGAAAAATTGTGGAAAAAAGTATTACTTTAGTAGGAAATCACCAAAGAAAATATGGTTCCTCAATTATAGCTTACTTCTTTTAAAGAATGTTCTTTGTTACAGGTTGTTTCTAAACCTGTCTTAGCCCCAGTAATGAGCAATAGACTCTGTAAGAAATAGGGAGGGAAATGTGATCAGGTGAGTAAGAGGGAGAGAGAAAAGAAGTACAAGGGAAAAGATGTATTTCAGGAATGAGCTGAAAACTATTTGTAAAGTTATCAGGGAATAGAGCCAGAAAGGAATAGAGCAGTCATTTCAGGACACAGCTCTTCTTTTATTGTAACTATTAGAAAATGCTCATTTGAGGGTTAAAGAGATTTGGAGAGGTAAGCAAGGAGTGTGGAAAGGATATGACATAAGGGAGAGATGTCAGAAATCTGAGAATGGCCTGGATTTACCCAAATTGCATTGAGCTGTTCATTTAGGTTTCTTCCGAGTTCCTTCTGTTGTTACTGGAGTTTTTTTTCTTTACTGTAGGAAGAAAGATACCCATTTCCACAGAGTGATTTCAGGAGTTAAAAAGCCCTTCAAAGCCTCGTATAATTTCACTGTAAGCTCTGCTGTGACTTGATGATCTCCAAAAGCCCCGTCTAGCCTAAGTGTTTGTGTGGTCCCATGATTCTTAAAGCCACCATCTGGAGGTAGCCACTCTCTCCACTGACAAGAATGATAAGGAGGAACACCTTCCTGCAGATGCTTCTGGTAAATTCCAGCATATGAGCTGAGCCAAGAGAAAGGAATATTTTTAGAATGAGTGAAAAAGAAAAAGTTGACTGCACATAGGTGGAGTCCTCAGGTGAGCACTGTCTAGAATGCAAGGTATCCAATTACCCTAAAAGTATATAGGATGTGATTTTCTTGGGGTAGAAATGCCTTATAAAAACTAAAATTAATCTCACTTAGGAAGACTTTGAAAAGATATTTGAGCTCTCGTTGCTTTTCTACAGAAAAACCTTGATATCCATTTCATCTTATAGGAGTTACTTCAGTGCAGATACCAATTATTAGCCAGGACATGTCAGTGCTAATCCAGCTTTAAGTCAAGATGAAATCACACTATTTGCTAATTATATTAGGCAGAAGCATGCTGGATTTCTTGAAATTAAAATTCAAAATTTCCCATGAAATACTAGGGGAAAAGAAATTATTTTTGAAAATTCCATTGGAAGTTGATATTCAGGAATTTCTCACTGGGTAAGAATTAAAGTTTCCTACGAGGTCTTTATCTTGTTTAATATAACTAGTGACTAATAAAACTTATCTTGTTTAATAATGGGTGAACTAATTATCCCTATACATGTTTAATCCTTTTTAAAACCTCCTAAGCTCTTGGACTTGCAGCTATCATGTGGCAATCAGTTCCACAGGTCAATTATCTATTGTGAAAAAAATGTCTTCCCCTTTATCCTCTCTCCATGTCTTGCCATCCCATTCCATAGGATGCTTCATTATTCTTGTAATATGAAACAGGGTAATTGCGAACAACCAATTTCATGATCTCTATCACATCCTTCATGTTTGTTTATCTTCTTTTTTTCCTGGTCTATTTTTCATTTTAAGCATTTATTTGGTGCCTCAAACTTTTCCACTCTCCATGGCCAAGCCCTTACTTTCCTGTTTTGATGGTGACAATAAGTTAGGCTCAGAATTCTACCATTTTTCTCATCTTTTTATTGATAATCGTGTAAATTGTAATGTCACTGTCGTTGACTACTCTTATAAATGTTGCAGCAGTTATAATTGATGGTTTTACTGACTGCCCTGAGTTGCTTAGCCCATATGTTTGCAGCAATTGTTCTTATTAAATCACTGTGTGTCTGCAATTACGACACTGGAGAGTTGTTGTTATCATTTCCTTTTTCTAATTAAAAGCAAATAATTCAGGTAGTGATGCATTAGCCACTAGAGATGCAGAAAGACTAGAACTTTGCTCATTGCTGCAGTGTCTAATTTTGGCTGCTGGCTGGGCGTGAAGCTTCGAAGGGAGTCTGTGCTCTCCCTGGGCAAACTCATGGAATAATGCATGCAACTCCTAAAATTATTTTAACAAACCCAGTGCATCATGCTGAGCATATCTGTTAGATATGGGGTTAGAAACCCAAGTTTTCCCATTCTGCCTGTGTCTGGAGTTACTATCTCTTCCAAAAGCACAATGAATATTTAATTAAAGTGGAAGAGATCTACTGGAAGAGATTGTGAGACCCACAATCTCCTGGACTATCTCTTGGTGGTTAGGGTATTCTCCTGGGAGGTAGAGAAACAGAGATGTGGTTTCAAACCCCCTCAGGAGAAAGAGAAACTTGCACCTGGGACTGCCCTGTTCCAGGTGAAGCCATGAGACTTTTGAATATAAAGGAGTCAGCAAGAGGGTTATAAATCTCCTTTTCTTGGATGAGTTTCTCTGTGCTCTGAGAATGTTTCTGGCTTAGGTCCTGTGAGCCAGATAGGCAGGGAAACCACCTAGTTTGCAAATCCAGTCCATGGTGGAATGAGAATAGGTGTGGAACACCTTGGCAACACAAGCCTGTTGCAGAAGAGGGTTTTACTGGAAGAATGGTGGCTGTGGTAACTTTTTGGCCTAAAGATATAATGTGAGGTGAGGTTTGTGGACAGTCAGTGGCTTTATTTAGATCGTGCAATATCACTGAATAAATTAGGTAGGTGTTTTAGACAAATAAGCCCCAAACATTTTATTTTTTTTTCCGGGCTTTCAACAAACTCAGAAATATTTCATATTAATAAAAAAACTATGGTATTCTATGTTAGTCTAAATTTAATTACTTTTGTTGTGTAATCTAGTCTAAAGGAAAGACAGAAACTTATGGAAACCTAGGTGTCTACAGGATCAGGCAAAATTTGGTTATTTTGGGGGTCTAAAGCTTCACCTTTGGCTTCTGTGAAATTTTTCAAAAGTTGTGGCTTTGACTTTTTAACACAGTTTTTCAGCAAAAGCATGAAACCAGTAGCTGTACCAGTAAAGCACATTAATCAGTGCTGTTCAGAAGTCCCATCCTCCATGAGAGGAGCATGAGGGACAGCACAGGGAAGGATGGCGGTTAGAAGCAGATGGTGAGTAAACTGTTAAGAGTCCAACTTCATTAGCATTGCTTTGATAGATTAATGGTGCCCTGAAATCCTGCCAGGTAGGCTGTTGCCAAAGGTGCCATCTGTGTGGAAAAGCATACTCACCAAGAAATTCAGCAACAAGAGAAAAAAAAAAAAAAAAAAGGGGGGGAAAAAAAGGAGAAACTAGCTTCATCAGTTACACCCCAAGTTATTTCCACCCACCCTGTGCTGATGGATAACCAAAAAGCCATTAGTAATTATAAAAATATTGAATTATATTGAAAAATAAAAATTATACCGGAATGTCATTCTCTGTACTTTCAGGCAGTAAGTTTCTTCAATGAATAAAATAGTATCTTCTACTATCATTATTATATTGTCAACAATATCAGCATAATTGTATTTATTATTTTTACCATTGCTTGCAATGTGGACACACCTTGAAGGCCAATTGCTGTATGGATTTTCATTTCAGTGGTAAGAGGCAAACCATGCCCCAGAGAGTTTAAGCAAAGCTTTTTTCAATGCCATTCCAGTTTAAATAGAATCTGTTTCTATTTAGTTCCCATTCAAGTCAATACCTGTTTCACAATCAGTTTGATAATCCTCAATGAGTTTGACAAGTTTCACAATTAAAAAGTAAAACACATAGAAAGAGGAGAGTTTCAGGGGGTAGAAAAAGATGGCCAAGGTTGCAGGTGGGGGACCAAGGTAGAAAGCCCATCTCCCTGGACAAATCCCTTGCATTTGTTGTATAAGAAGTTTTTTCCTAGCATTCTGTAGCTGTGTGAGGGCAACTGAAAATTTGATGCTGCACAGGATTGGGAACATGAGTGTTAGCAAATGTCCTGGTGGTGGAGTAAAGAGATGTCACTTAAAAGAGCTAAATATCTCACAGTTCTCCTTTCCTCCTTATTCGCTTCACCTGCAAGTAAATCTGTTCCTAAACATGATTCATTTCTGTATAACAAGATACAACAGTGAGATTATTTCAGGAATCTCATCAGGCATGCTGGGTTTCAGTGCATTATCTCTGATAACAAGAGTCAAAGATCCAACCTCTTCCCACTGGAGCCAATTTGCAGAGCTCTCACCTGCAGCGTGATCAAAAAGCCTGTGGGCTACATTGGTCTTGCCCAAGGTCTGCAAATCTGCCCAGCCTTGTGGTGTAGGATGGAGGCTGTATGGACTGGGAAAAAATGGGGAAGGCAGAGGAGCAGGAAAATGCCAGTGTAACCTTTTTATTTAAGTAACAGAAACCAGCCCAAGTAAAGAATATCTTGACTCCAGGCTCTCTTACCCAAATTAGGTGTCTCCATTCAGATGCCCAATCAGCTGGTGTTTAAATTCCTATTTTTGTCCATATGAGAGAGATTCAACTGACCTAATGTGTGTGGTCCACCTTCTGAACCTTGGGCTCTTTCTGGCATTTTCAATACCCTGGGGTACCAGGAAGGGTCGGAGAGGGTCTGAGAATCTCTTATAAATCCCAAAGTAAATATGTAAGGCCTGTGAAGGTATCAAATATGTCATGGTTTCTCCAGTGAAACTAAGTATCGGTGTAGGCGACTGAGTCAAGTCTATAGTCACGGAATTATACCTCTAAATTTAGTTGTATGGCTCTAAAGCTGAATAACATCAGCCTTGTGCTGAACTAGCCTCTGACAGAAGATTTTGTAGGGCAAAAAAACTCCCAACAACCAAACAAAACAAAAAATCAAACTTTATTTAAATCGTACACTTCAGTTTGGCAGGTCGCACTCAAGATGAAATATTGGCCCAGATTCCTGACTTTTGGCCCAAACAGGTTTCCAGTGTATGCCAACCTTGTGCAAAGTGCTGGGGAGTTGAGCACCAACCCAACCTACATTCCAATAGCAGCTAAGCAAAATTTTAATCAGTCAGTGATGGCAACAGACAGAAAGAGTAGATGGAAAGGGTGATACCAGAAAAGGAGGCTAGTAATATTGATGACATATAATTATGTGCCATATTAGCAAAGGCTGGGCAGGTGGGGCGGTATCCATTACAGATGTTGGCTGTGTTTAACATGTTGGTGAAGTCTGAGTCACTTGCACAATGTTGACCGTGACTTCAAGTAAGTTTTAACCAAGCTCAGTTGCGTTCAAGGCTTAGCTCTCGATTCTCCACCTTCCTTAAGAATGTTCTCAGATCTCACCAGCCTCAAACCCAGCTAAATCCATGTATTAATCACAGCTAGCTGGCATGATGCTGCATACGGTTTTACATGAGTCGTGGTGAGAATATCCATGGATTGAGCCAGGCTTACCAAAAATTTCCCAGGAAAGAAAACACAGAGAATGTCCAAAGTTCATGGTAATGTTGATTCACGGCATATTGATTTTCCAAGGAAGCAATAAATCTCCTGTGGATTTAATATTTATTCTGACCTATTCTTAAGAACCATGAAAAAGAATTGAATGGAATTAACTATACTCCATTACAGTAATCTTTCAGCAATGTTTTTGCCTTCATGCTAAATTAGCAATGTCTGCAATGTTTTTCAATTTATTTTTAATATGGACTAGCTTAGACTAAGTCTAGATTTGCAATTTACATACTCCATTGTTTGTCTAAGGAAAGCCAGTTTAGTTATTCTTATGTTTTGAACTGTTGAGGTTGTTTTTACTTTTGGAATACTGCACATGCTCAATTTAGTTTTGCTAGCAGACTCCCAAAATTGTATCAATACTGCGAAATCACATTTTAGAAAAACCTCTAAAGGTTCATTAAACATTGGAGACAATGTGGAACTGAGAACAAGATGTTATACTGATGTTCTGTGTAATACAGAATATTAGGTTTTCCTTGGCTATTTTTATACTGAGTCTCATAACTGTGATAACAGTAAGGAATCTCAGTCTTCTGAAGTCTAAAACTCAGGGAAGGGACAAGGAAGACTTGAACTTTCAGCTGAGGGGGCAGGACTTGAAACTCTTTCAGTGGATCTTGTTCATATCTGTCCATGTGGCACCTTTTTCATGTCCACATCCACAGCTACTCTGGGCAACATGTACCACTGCCTCACTACTCTCACAAGGAAAAATTTCCTCTTTATCTCTCCTAAGTTAATATTTTGCCACTTGTGACTGTGAACCCTAAAAATGCTTGCAGACATTCAGAAAGAAGTGGTTGCTTGGATAAAATATTTCCATATTCCCATATTTCCAGATCTGTAGGACTCTGGTAAAAGAAGACACATCGGAAAAACATCAGAAAAACGAAATCGTCTGCATTAATTTGAAGGCCTAGCCTGCCTTGCTAACTATCTAATAATTTTCCATTGGCATTTTTATACATTGAAAAGAATGCCAAAATACTGATGCACATCAGATTATCTGATATGATGTTACTCAGATAGCACATGCACTGTTCTGCTCTATGTTTCAGCAACAGAATATTCTGGGAGTGGTCTCCCAGAATATCACTTATTCAGGATTTTCAGTATCCAACATAGATTTTTTTATACCTTTTGAAGTAAGGAGACAGTTTCTTTCTTACTTACTTACTTACATTTTTTTTTAATTACTTGAGGGTTCATCTTTCTGCTTCTTCATTTCCCTCTGGTTTTGAGAGAATGGTTTCTGTACCTCCACCTCTCATTTATTTTCAATTTCTGAAGCCCAAGTGAAGGAGTGCCCACACCCAAACAATAATGACTAAGACTTTGAAATAACATGAGGCATCTTTAACTTATTCTCCAAAGGTGTAGCAATGAGTGAGGTGCAGCCTGAAGAAATTGGGTGAGACAATTTCCCAAGTAATGAATTAATAAATGTTGCAACGCTTGTTAGTGCCAGCCAAAATCTCAACTTGGCATGCTAGAACGTGATCAGAGCTCTCCTTGCAGCCACCTTTGCTTTGCTGGACAAGGTTCTCCTATTGTATTCAACTAATGGTCAAAAAAAAGAGGATTTTATATCTAAGTTATGCTTTAAAATAAATACTGAGGAGGAAATTCACAGAGCAATAACTGGAATAATACTCCAGGATTAAACTAAGGCTGAAGTATGTGGCTGTTTCCAAGAAGAGCAAGGCTTCAGCTACTCCAGCTGCCATTGGAAAGTACTTATCCATGTACCCACTTACCATCACTAGAAACCATCATGCAAGTTTATCAGGAATGATTTTTCAACCTCCTGTAAGACAGAATAACATACAACCCACACCCACATTTTCCTGATTTAATTTTAGCGATCTTAAATTTGGATATTTAATCTATTTAATCTAGCTATCCAAGGTGCTTCTACAGGTGAGAGACAGAGAGAGGGACATTTTCCAACACAAACCATTCTAAATTTCTAAGATTCTAAGGTGTATCCACCACAAAATCTCTCGGATCCAATTTGCTTAGTTTTGAAGCTGAGCTAATGGAATCATAGAACCATAGAACAGACTCATAGAATATTTTGGGTTGGAGGTGACCTTAAAAATCTTGTTCCAACCCCTTGCATTGGGCAGGGACACTTGTCCCCAGAGCAGCTTGCTCAGAGCTCCATCCAGCACCTCCAGGAAGGTGCAGTTATGAAAAATCAGCTGTGAAATTTTGAGACAGATGCAGTCTCCTGGTGAGAATATCCCATTCCCTGCCGTGAAGCACAAGCACACAGATAAATGTGCCCTCCCAGGGAATTTAGGGAAATATTTGTGTAAAGAAATAAAGAAATGTCAACCACTCACTTGAGAAAAGTAACCATTTTATGCAACTGCATATGTCTCCTGAGAGAAAGTTGGACTTGATGATCTTGGGGGTCTTTTTCAAGCTTAATGATTCTATGATTCTATATTTATGAGACTGTGTGGCTGAGGCTGGGTGACTAGTTTGGACCAGAGGAGGGCTCAGGGCAGAATCCCTTGTGATGGTTAAGACTATCTTCATTGCTTCAGAGGGCCTGAATTTTCTAGGATACCAGGGGCTTTTGTGTATGCCTCCTCTCCTATGAGTTCATAGGATTCAAATTCTGAAACTAAAATATGAAACAGAATCTTCTGAGTTTCTAGTCAGGCTCTGGAAATCAGGGTCTAGAAGTCTGAGATTTTGACTCTTCATCTCCCCAGGGGGACTTAGGCACTTAAGCCTCCTTTAGAAATCTCTATCTCCAGAACTGAGCCACCAAAGCTCTGAGATACACAAACATTTTTCACAGGAGAACATTGGCTCTTCCATGTTAATTGTGATTCATGTTAAGCATATGCTTAAGGGCCTTCCTGGCTTGGAGTCTGAAAAATATATCTCCTGAAGCCAAATTTTCAACAGCAGCCTGTCATAGGGGAGGGTGAGAGGGAGGGAGACTCCAGCTCTGGCTATCCAACTTTATCCCATCATATTTGGTGTCAGAGGCCTTCTCACTTGCAAAACAAAACACACAATAGTTAGGAACAGGGGGCCTTGACATGCCTGGTATTTTATCTTCTCTATCTTTAAGGAAGGGATATTAGTCCTCACTTCTCAGCCTCAGATGGTTGTTGTGAAGATTAATTAGTTAATGCTTTTACAGCACAGAAAATGTAAAGTGCTACTATATAAAAGTATTATTAAGTGCCTGCAGGGTCTTGCTGTCTAATGTGGCTGAATGGGAGAGGCCCTGAACCATGGAGATTAGGCAATTTTAGAATAGTTCTTTTCAAATTGCATTATTTTTAACTCTTTGTTGTTCTAATGTTCTCTCAACAGGGTTAGGAAATATTACCCTATTCATTGCATTCTATTTTCTTTAACACTCACTTTAAATAAACACAAGTCCTAGGTTTTTATCTGCATACAGAGTATTGGCTTAAATAAAGGTGTGATTTTACACCAATTTCATTTATCCTAATCCTTTTATTTCAATTTTAAATTAAGCCTATTCCAGTTTGGCATAAGCTGATTCAGAACAAGTTTACGATAAACTGAGATAAGCCACTCTAAAACTGAAATTAGTGTGTCCACATAGGGATTTGCTCTAGTTTAAGCAAGGCTATGAATTTGAACACAAGTTAGAGTGGTATAAGCTAGAAAATGAATTTACAGCTTGCAGATGATTAAGCAGTACCTGCTAATGCAGTTAACCCTGAGCACCTCCTCTCCAAAAAACTTAATTTTAATCCAGAGATAACCTACCTGCAAATACCGCCCTACTTAAAACAGGGTGAAAACACACATGTGTTGAATCACAAGATCATGGAGTAGTTTTGGTTTGGAAGGAACCTTCAAGATCATTGTATTGCAACCCTTCTGCCACGGGCAGGGACACCTTCCACTAGACCAGGTTGCTCAGAGCCCCATCCAGCCTCTGAAGCAGTCAGGACTTGATATATTCCCAATGAGAACGGGAGAAAGTAGGGAATATTTTTAGGGAAAGACTATCCCACAGCTTGGCCTGCAGTCCTCCTCCACCTTGCAGGAATTCCAGAGATGATGGAGTGGGGTTGGCCACCATCCAGCTTGAATGTTGTGTGTCTAACTGCTAACAAACTTCGAATTCACCCTCGTTGCTCAATCTTATTTGTGTGTCTGTGTGCTGCCTTGGCTGCAAACGTGTGCATGGACATGCTCTGGATTGCTGCTGTCCCAGTGAGTCATTCCTACCCTAATCAAAATTGTGGCCATCAACACTGCTTTTGTCTTAACACCAGTAATTGCATAACTGGTAGACTGACAGGAGTTTGATGGAAATTCAAATTTATGCAGGGGTGTTAACAGAAAGGGATGGAATGTGGCGTGTTCTGGTACAAGAGCAAGAAAAAATAAGTAAGGAAAAAGAGAAGTTAAAGGAAAACAGAAGGGAAATTAAATAAAGAGAGAGGGAGAAATAATTATTTTGTTCCTTACATCAATATTAGCAATAGACACACTATGGATAAAATTAGAGAAAACACAGTGAAAATTCATTTTGGTCTCTAATTTTGGATAATATTGGGTCAATATATATCTGATATAAAACATTTGAATCAAATGTTCAAAAGGAATCAAAATTGCATTGAATGTGAAAAATCTACATTTTCCTTCAATAAATATATTTACTTTTCCTTAATAACTCAATTTTTTTGTTACCAGGTGTCTTTCAAGTACTGATAAATGTGATTAGCAATATAAATAGGAGTATTAAAATTTTCCCCCTTCACTTAATATTTTTTTTGTTTCATTCAAAACAGACTGAAGTTTTTATAAAATCAAAAAAACCTAAATTTAGGCTCTCAAAACCTTATTTAGAAACTTAAGTGAGAACCTTATTTAGCAAAGATCATAAGCACATGTTTAAATTGATCCTGGTTCAGGAATGTGCTTAAGTATATGCTTTAATCTGATTAAATATGTGTTTAATGTTAAACACATGTTGAAATGCTTTGTTGAATTGTGGCCCGATTTTCAAAAGTGTTAAGTACCTTGAACATCTCATTAAGGTCAAGAAAAGCTGCATGTCTTCATGCTCTTACCCATCAAGGCATTTTCTTACATGTTTAATTTCAGATTTAGGAGTCAAGCCATTTTTTTTTTTTTTAGTAAAATTTTGAACTTGGTTTTGCTGAAGATAAACACAGTAACATCTGGATTCATACCTTATCTGAACTATCTACCACTAATGAGTTTTCAAAGTTGGACTGAAGGACTGAAAACTTCAGCATAGCTTCAGTTTGTTTGGTTTTCTTTTGTTTTTGTTTTTAAAATGTAATTTTTAGTGCTCTCTGTTTCCATTTGGAAAGGCTCTGCTCTTTCCAGTCCCAGCCAACACTGAGAAGTGAAAAAGTGTGTGAAAAGAACTACGACTACTAACATTATTAAGTGCTGACAGCATTCTGAGTTCAGTACAAGACACGACTGAAGGCAGACCCTTCCTTGAACATCATACTCACAGGTAGTCTGGATTAATTTCAAATTCCACATGGCTTTTTGGGGTGGTTTCTATTTTATCTGAAATAGTTTTCCTTTTACTAAGAAAAACAAAGAGATAGTTTAGGCTTAAAAAGATTTTTTTCCTCCCCTATTGTAAGATTATAACGAATTAAAGGTCAGCCATGTTTTGGCTTCTAAAACTTCTAAAAGTCTGCTCAACCCTATTACTCTTTTTGCCATTGTACTTAAGAAGATAAACATTGGCTTTTAAAGAACTTCTTACTGCATAAATATATAAATATGTAAGTTCTTGCATCATGTTTTTTCTTCACAAGGAACATTCCTATAACCTTCACCCACGTATTTTGCTTTACATCAATAGCAGCTTTCCTCTTGACTCAGAAAAGCTTTAGATCTAACCTAAAAGCCTTTCTGCAGCTGAGACTTGCTAAGGGGAGGTAAATCTTAGCCTGTTCCCACCTGCTTTTAGTCCCTGTTTTCTTCCAGCCCCCTCCCTTGCTAGGAAGGTATTTCTCACTTCTGGCCCCCAATGTACACATACAAAACGTGACATCAAGGCAGCAGCTGCCCGATTAAGCTATGTTAAAGTGCTCTGGAGGAGAAATTCCCGCTTGCTTTTGAGCAGACCTGGGAGGTGATGTAGCTGCACCACGACACTGCTGCAGCTCTGCATTCGTGTTGAAACCAAATTACTCAGGAGCAGTTCAGCCTCTGGTGTGACTGCAGAATTTGTGACACCAACCTGAGCCCAGCTCCAGCTCAGCCTGTGCAGCAAGGCTCCTCTCAGCCCCACTCCCACTCCTCACTGCAGCCTCACATCCTCTACCTTTGTTTCTGTGTCCTTTGGTCTCTTTTAGAGCAGGAGGTAAAGTGGGAGATGTTCCTTCTTTCCTTCTGGCAGAGGCAGGATGTTCTGCTCTCAGGTTAACTCTGGAACAAACCCGAGATCTTCTCACATGAGGGATGGGGCACTAGTCTTCTGAAGAGAAGAGCTGGGGTGGATAGTCATATAGGATGTTATAAACGCAATGGCAAAAATCGGATTAACGAAGAACCAATTTATTAATAAAACGATCCCAATCACCGATAAAAAGAGAAAACCACAAAAGGATTCACAGCGCAGCGCTGGGTGGAAGAGAAGACCACACTCAAAAGCACGGTTTTCCCAAATCCACTCAGAGCAAGTGGCAGTTCGGGGTTTTATAGGGGTTTTCATGTCCCGAGGCGGAACAGGTGCCCAGGATAGTCCAAATAGTCCAAATAATTTTTGGATGGGCTTCCCGGATTTGTCGGACTCTGCAGACTGTATTCCGGGAAGATCCTTTCACATGCAGATGGAGCTCTCCGGCCCATGTTTATTTCAATGTGTATTCCTCGGGGCGGAGAATTCTCTTTTTCGTTCGGAGAGGAATTTCACTGTCTGGGTGCGATGCCGATTCTTATCTGGGTTGGCTAGGGTCTTTGTTTCTCGTAATGGTCCTTGTCCTGTTCTCTTTGTCTCAGGACTGAGGACGGTGGAAACCTGGCGGGGGAGTAGTTTCTACGGACCATACCTTTTTCATATTTTATATTAACACCAATCTAACATATCTTGCTATATTCTTTTATCATGAATTTTTACCCAATGTCACATTTATCACATAGGAGGAAAATATTTTCCTTTGGGGAAAAGAAAAGAAATTTCAGAGGCAAGAAATTATTCTTAATCACCCAGTGAACAACTCCTGCCCCTTCCCAAAAGAACAGACCAGCTAAGAAACACAATTTACCCCAAAATGTTCCCCTCTCTCCTCTCTGCCCCAAACAGAAGGGCTCCTTGTACAAAATATTTAACCATGCTGTACTAGGGGGTAGCATTTACCTTAATTAACAGAATTTTAAAATTTGGATTTCTCAAAACTATCATGAGGTCTTGTGGACTACAAAAGGGATGGCAATTTTTTTTAGGATGAAGGAATGTGGTGACAATAATTTGGGAGTCAGCTGGTTCTGATTGTTACTCTGCTCCTGTGTGGGCAGAACGCATCATGTGGCTGTAGTCCTTCAAGCAAGTTACTAAATCCTTCAGTTTGGTCTCACATAACATTAACTATCTAAAATATATCTTGTCTAATTGTCCAGGCTCCCTCTACAGATAATGTAGAGAAATCTATTAGGTGATTCACCCCAGAATTATGACATTATTGACTCATTTAATGCATGACGTCCATCTACACACATTTGGACTACAAAGGGAATTTTGACAGCTATCTTATATTAAACATTATATTTTAGATGCCTAATATGAAATGAAAGCCATCCCAAAACCTTTATCAAGAATGCTTGGCTATCAGATCAGCAGAATTGCTTTGGTACCTTTACTCCACCTCAGCTGATTCACAAGCTTGTTTCCTTATCGGGACTTGTTTTGTGTGTTCCAGATTAATGATAATCATGATAATTCTTTAGGGAGATTAAGTAATGCTCACAGTCACCATGTAATAGGTAAATACAGATATCACTGGTTTACAGATGAGGAAATAGTCAGTGAGAGTTTAAGTGTCTTGTTCTATCTAATTTAATCTTGTTTGAGTTAATCTAATCTATGTTTTATAAATAAATCACACAATCACTGTGATATGTAGGCAACAGACAGTCAAGACAGTGCTGGAGACAGTACTCAGGAATTCCTAGCTCTCAGGCCTATCTTTGTCCCACAAAACTATTGCCTTAATAGCAGCAAATAATCTTAAAAGTTTCCATGAAGCATTTCTAGGTCATGTATTTAAATGCAATTGGAGTTCTGGAAACACAGCACTTCTCTTACCTTCCCTGAAAAGATTGTTTTCAGAGTTGTTGCTGCACAGAAGAGCTGGGTATGTGAGGAAATGGATAAGAGGACTGTGTGGTCAGTGTGATTTATCTCATTCCTTAGGAGTGTTATCTGGGATAAGAGAAGACATAAATCCCTTTGAGAACAATGTGATATAACATTCATCTTAACTCTTTCCCCTAAGAGTTATTACAGGGATATTAAAATGAATGAAGTAAAAATATTTGTTTGACTTGTTTTATGACTTTGATTTTTAATTTTTTTTTCTTAGTGGATTTATTACTTTTTTTTTAACATATTGTTCCTAACCAGGTAGTTTACTCCTAGGAACTGAAATCTGTTTGTGAGATGGGCCTTTATGGAGAGTGCTCTTACTGGGAAACAGAAGCTCAGATCTATAACTCACTTTTGACTCACATAAGAGAAAGGATGAGGTCCACTCTGCCTGAGCTGGTGCCTGCTGGAGCAAGAAGGATG
Source organism: Sterrhoptilus dennistouni (assembly GCA_013397095.1). Classification (NCBI taxonomy): domain Eukaryota; kingdom Metazoa; phylum Chordata; class Aves; order Passeriformes; family Zosteropidae; genus Sterrhoptilus; species Sterrhoptilus dennistouni. The sequence goes on along the minus strand of VWZU01008059.1, from coordinate 1,497,073 downwards.
AAGCTTCAATTCCCCTCGCTGGCTCAGATAAAGTGCAGATATGAACCAATCTGGAATGAATGTTTAACCTTGGGAGTATTTGCTATCTCTGGGCAAAATCTGTTTTCTTTGGGGTTTTTAAGTGGTTGGTTAAAGTTGGTGGGTTTTTTTCCTGTGGAAATGGGAAAAGGTTTTGGAATCTTAGAAAGAATGTGGAGGAGGGAACAATTGTTTTATTCAGTTTATTCAGCTGGTAGCACAGATCTGATAGAGATACATTGGAAGGGAACATGTTGTAGTACAGTTTCAGGGCTGCCTTCTAGGGGGTTCCCCAAAATATAGGGTGCATTTGGAGAGTGAAGTGCAGTTTTCAGCCTGGAAATCATCTCCATTCTCAAATGAACAATTTCTTTCCTGTTCAGTTTTTCACTGAGGGTGCAGCCAGTGCGGCCCTCTCTGATTAGCTCTATCTCGGAAGCACGGGGCAATCACTTCTCCACAGAAACATGTTCTACCTCTTTCAAAGCCTCTGGTTAAATTTTTATCTAAGTCATCAGATTTAGCAATTTGTAACTGATCTAATCTCTCTGCAAAATCCTTGCTCACCGAAACTGTATCCAACAGCTCTTCACTGTAAACCTTGTTGTTCATATAAAAATAGAACCGCAAATTATGTCGGTGTCTTTTTTTTTTATTCTCTCTCTCTCTCTTTTTTTCAACTTCTTATGACCTATCGCCCTTTCTTTTAACCTAAATCAAACAGATTTTCAGATTGGCTTAACAAAAGCACTTTATGAATCATATCACCAATTGCCAGCTATCAGACAGTGAAACAGCTAATAATGTATAATTAACATTATAGGCAAGTAATGAATCACATCATCATCGTTGACTGTCTACCACACTATTAAAAAGATAGATTTAAGTAATCATAACTACTTTTTATTTTCTTCCTTCCTTCACAAACGTGCTGTAAGAGGAAAAGGAACTTCCAGTTATGTAAGTAAGCTGTTATTTCTATCAAACAACATGATTCATCGAAATGATTGCAACAATCACTTACATAGGAAAAACCTAAGACAGGTAAATATGTTTAAGGCTTTCTGTAACATCATATTTACTGCCAGCATGTGTATTCAAATAAGCAATTTGCTGAGACCAAAACTATCTATGAGCAGAAGGAATAAAAAATTGAGTCAAAAAGCCACATTCATGTATCCTTCATTAGCCTGGAGGGAAGGAGGTTTGGGGGGAATTTTCTTGCTCTCTACAACTGCCTGACAGGAGGCTGTAGACTCACGGGTGGTCAGTATCTTCTCCCAAAAAAACAAGCAACAATACAAAATGAAATGGCCTCAAGTAGTGCCAGGGGAGATTTATATTGGATAATAGGAATTATTTCTTCACCAAAAGTATTGTCAGGCATTGGAACAGGATGCTCATCCCCAGAGGTGTTTAAGACATGTGGATGTGACACTTGGGGACATTGTGGGCTTGGCAATGCTGGGTTAATGATTGGGCTCTTAGAGGTTTTTTTCAACCTAATTGATTCTGTGATTCCAGGATTCTCCAGGCTCCAGTGTGTAGTAGCTGCTCTCTCAGAAGTTAACACAGACAGCCTTTATACCTCCAGTTTAAGTTCTAATATCTTTTCCAAGTTATGCAACATATTCCAACAGCCTGTTTCATATGTTCTGTACCAAACTATATATATACTTACTATATATATATTTATTTGCAAACTACATATACTTCAATGGCCTTTTTTCCCCCCTTTTTCCTTTTGCCCCAGTGGTTATTTTTTTTCAGTTTTGGCCAATAATTCTACCCAGATCAATATGGTGGTTTTTCAGCTCATGTTTCATTGAAAATATTGATGATACTTTGGAAATCTTTTCTTCCTGCTCTCCCCACACAGTTCACCTTTTGTTCCAACTGGAGGAAAGTCACCAGAAGCTCTGCCACAGCTATTAACACATTCTAAACTGGCATTTGAGGAGAACTATGTCAATAAAGCCCTATATAATACATGCACTAAGCCTGGGGAAGAGTGTCTGCCAAGTAGTTTCAGTGACCTGTTTGCATCATTCAGTCTGGTCAGTGGAGGAGCAACAACCAAAGGTAATGATAAAGCTTCACAATATTCATTTTCACTGGCCCTTAATGTAACCCAGGAACTCGCCTTGTTAAGAGTATTTACACGTGAGTTAAACAGATATTTACATAAAGAGAATCGGGGTCTTTTCAGTCCCTTGTATGACCCAAAGCATCATAATCAATATTCTTCAAAATATGTATCTTCCCACCATCCCTCACATTTGGAAATGTATTTATCTTGAAAGTAGGTAGAGAAACAATCCCTTCTTGACAGAAGTCAAGGATATTGAAAGGCATTTTCTGCTTCTGTGGCAAATGTTTTTGATAACAAACTAACCTTCCCCCGATATATATATAAATATATTTAAGTATTCTAAAAGAAATGTTAACAGGGACATTTTAAGGTTTTTCAACAAACACATTTACATATAGCTTTTTTTTTTCATGGAAAATAAAGAAAGCTGTTTTCAGTTACTTTTGTTATATTAATATTCTAGTATTTTTTCCTTAATATCTCCTCCAGTTTTCACTTCTTCCTTCTGAACAATCCTTCCCCTACCTTTATTTCTACTTTGGTAATGGAAAAGAAAAAAAGAACTAGAAACTTTGGATGAGGCTTACTGGGTTAAATCATCATAGTCTCACTTTTTTTTTTGTAATGGAAACACCTGCAGAGGGAAGATCCTCTGATTTAGCTCTTCCAAAGATGCCTATAGCTGTCCTTTGAATACAGGGAATGCCTATGGCAACTGGTGTAACTGTAAATACATAAAGTAAAATGGTAACAATACCACCCAGAAATGAAAACTTGAAATAAACTTGATATTCCCTTCTCCTTTGATACTTTCCCCCGCTTCCTTTTGCAAGCCAAAGTATAAATGGGGATAAAACATGAGGGAAGAGCTTGAAAAATCACTGGTATTCAGGTTGTTAAAGAAAACTTGGGAACAAATACTTTTGAAGATTTCCTTTAGCTACACGTTTTAAGATCCTAATAACAACAAGAAGCTCAAAGAGCAACTGTCACGAAAACCACTCAGTGTGAAAATATCAATTCCATAAAGCACAGCAGAGGTATCTATCTGATTCCTGCAGTTAAAGGGGTCAATCAGGAGCAAGAATTGAGCTCATTTTTATCCTGAGTTTAAGAAGGCTTGAACAAAAAAGATTCACTTCCTAAAAGTTTATATTGACCATGTGGAAGACACAAAATATAAAGGAAATGGGAAACAGGAATTGGTGTTACAGCATTTGGGCTGCTGAGCAGAGCAGGAGCAGGTCTGGAATACGACCTCTGTTCCCAGGCTTGTTTATGTATTTTACATTAGGCAGTCACTGAATAAAATAAACCTGGGAGCTGTGCCAGGGGTTGTCCACACCCAAACAGTTGCAGAATTAGGACCTCGGTCTTTCCCACAGATGTGTTTGTCGGTTTTTCCACCAAAAAAGAGTAGAATTTCCTCCTATAGTGTCAGTCACTTTTTCTTCCCCAGCAGCATTTGAAACAACATAAATAAGGGTGTTTATTTACATTAGTATGTGAATTATTTTCCCCACTGGTAACATTTTAGGTATTTTGTTGATATTGTCCCCATTTCCTGGGCTATTTGATAAATATGTTGATATTATTCCCATTTCCTGGGCTATTTGTCAGATACATTTTTCCTCTTGAAATACAGAGTAATTTATTGCTTCATGGAATTATAACGTCCAAACCCCAAAGTAACTTTAGTGACATTTCCCTTTAAGAGAAGCCTCCCACATGTTACCATATTACACTTCAATATGTCTCACTGAATTCAAATAGCATTTCTGGTCTTGGTCAATGTAAAATTGAGTTGCCTGCTGGGAAAAAAAAAAAAAAAATCAAGCTGGTATAAGTGTCAATTTTGAAGTAATAATTATAGTTTTATGCAGTAACGTATTTATTATATTATCAAATTAATACGCCTTTTAGCATGTCAGGGTCTGTGGGTAATTATAGTTTAGCATTGTGGTAATAATTTGTATGATTTATGTTACCTATGGAGCAGAACTGAAAGCCAAAAAGCTGTCTGGCATAATTACTGTTAAGAGGTAAGATCAACAGATATCCCCAGCCAAAAGAACACAGCCCTAAGGGTAGCAGACTCAAACAAGGAGAAGTCACCTCAGGTATTTGCTTTGCAGCTTGCCTTTTCTCACCTGAGAGACGGCCCACCCACTATTCCAGGCTGTGTTAGCAAGGATTGGGTGCTTTTATGTTGCTGCTTCCCACTGACCTTGAAGTTCTCATTTTAAATTGAGACATAGGAAAGTGGCAGAGAGGGACTTTTTGCAAGACCTAACTCTTCTGAAATGTGGAGAAAAGGGTTTTCTGTGAGATGAAAGTGGGTGAACTATTGTGGTTTCTCTACTTTCCATTGATTTGGACAGAGAAAATATTTTTTTTTTGTGTATGCCTGAGCTCTTGCTTTTATTATTTTTTGTTCTAAGTGCTACGGAAACACAACAGAAATAGTCTTTACACAAAAAATCTAAATAACTCTATACGGTTAAAATTTATTACAGTTAAAGCAAATTCATGAGTGACTTAACAGCTTGGCCAGAAATAGGCTGAAAGTTGCCACATGTTCCCCCCAGTTTCTGTGTATTTATGCAAATAAATGCATAGAAATGCAAAGAGTACCCTCATCTCCTTTCAAAGCTCAGGCCTCCTCTGGCAAATACTTTGCACTTTTTTTTTCTCCCCTGAAATAAGGTTTCCAGCAATTTTACAAAAAATAGAAATATCTCAGGAACAATCTAAAAAAACTTGCCACTAAAACCATGATCACACTGTCCAGTCAAAACTGTAAAAGTGTCTTGATTCCTTCTCCCATTCCTCCTTATCACTGCCCTTCCAAACGGAAAATGAACATCTGGTGTCGTGTTCCGTGAAGGTCACAGACTCAGGCCTCAGATGATGAGGGTTAGGAACAAAGGCCAAGATCCACAAAGCTATTTAAATACGTAATTCTAATTAATTTATATGTGCCTGATCCTGAAAACATTTATGTATGTACTCAGCTTTCACTGGCCCTGTGATCTTCCTGGAGTCAAAGACATTACTCACCTGCTGAAAGAGGAGTCTGTGAATTGAGGTTCAATGAGGAAATATCAGATGTAGAAGGTCCTGCCAGCAAGTCACTCATTTGTTTAATTACAGAATGTCACAAATTTTGCCTGATTTTGGGGCGGAAGAAGTTGTTCTTTTGCTTCTTATTCTTGTGCCAATTTATTTCTGTAACTCTGTCCTGATAGAGGGAAAAGTAGCAGAAAAGCCCCAGGTACTCATTGACCCTGTTCTACATTTTCCATGTCAACACCAGCTGGCTGTTAAGGGGCTGGAACCAAGCCTGAGAGGAGGATATAAAGGTGGAATTCATTTCACACAATCTTCTGTATCAAACAGTTGAAAATCTAAATCTGAGCTAGGCTCTCCTTGGAGGTGGCAGAGACACATGGGGACCTCCAGGGAGTGGCTCATCCAGTCTCCCTCAGACACCTATTATGGGATAAGATGAATTACACACTGGAGATGCCCATTTCTCCCCACAAAAGAAGCTTGGAGTGATGAGCTCAGACTTAGTTGTTTAGTTTTAAGACGTCCAAGTTAGGGCAGATGAATTCTACCTCAAAGGCTTGGAGTGTTTTCCTGAAACTCAAACCAGCCTTTTGAAGTTCCCTCTTCATCCTTATAGAACACAGGTGTGCCAATATCCAATTTCTCATGTTTTTAATTCTATAGGAATAAAGTTATGTGTGCCTGTATGTGTGTGTATATACTTAATGGCTACACTGTCAAGTTGACCTTCAGCAAATAATTAAAACATATTTTAATGGTGCTGCATAATGTTTCTATTGGCAGGGACCCTAAGGAAGGTAACTCTCCTCCAAGGAGGCAGCTGGTGGATTTCTGCCCACTGTGCCATCCTTACACAACAAATGGGAGCTTAAGGAGATTTTAGGCCACCCTACAGCTTGATAAGGCTGCTGTGTTGTATGGGGGTGATTAATATAAGACCTCATCTTGGGCAACTGTTATGCCTTTATCTTTGTTTACCTCCTGGAACTACTTCATCTGATGAATGTCATTAGCTATTGCCAATAGTTATGCAATATCCCATGGCATGATCCTAATTCCAACCTAGCCATTGAAGCTCTGAGGACTGGAATTAGTTTTTAAATGTGTGTTCTCATGGCCTGAAATATCCATACCTTCAGATAAACCAGAGTTGTAAACAGTCTGATGAGGCAGAAATGCTTTTGAACAATCAAGAAATTAGAACAATTTAACAAGTAGACCCTATTATTACCTATTATTTCTTTCTTTTCCATGGTTGTTAAATACCTTTCCCATGTGATTTCCTTACCTGGAAGATGCAGAAACTTGAATGTAGGAATTGCTTGGCTGGGGAATAATGCCAGTGTAATGGAGCACATAAAACTGAAGCAGCCAAGTCAGTGTAAGCCATTTCACAAGCCCTATGCATGTGGATGACTCACACGGCAGAATGGAGCTGGTTGGTCAAGGCCCTTTTTAAAAACAAACAAAAAAAAAAAATAGTCAGTCTCAGACAAAGAATCCCATCGTGCTTTGCCATGCTAATTTTTAAAGAAGCACATAATTATTTTGTTACCAGTGATGTTGGCCAGGTGGTCTCAAATCAGGTCAAAAACCTTGTTCCTTAATAACTGAGCTCAGGTGCTCCTTCCAGCACTCACCGTTTATTCTGGGAGATAGGATGAGTAACTTAACCTTATTTCCTCCAGTAATAATCAGAATGATATATTTAATGGGAATAATAGTTGTCTCACCTGCCAGACAGGGAGAAGGTGCTGGGAGAATTAATTAGTTTGTGAAGCACTTTGAAGATAAGTGCTAGGTTATTAATAAGTAAAACCCACTGCACTTAGATACAACTTGCAAGTGATTGTATTATATTACAGTGCTTAGATAACACAAAGATAGTTGCCTTAGAAATACCAATAGATGATAGAGACCATAAGAGATAGATAATCACCAGATTTCTGGTGTTTTCATTTTGTCTCACAATTTCTACTGGCTTAATGATATTTGAGTTCTAAAAGATGTTCCAATAATGGAAATTATTACCTGTATTTTAAAGATGTCACAGAGAAAGGAAAAGCTGTGGGGAACGGTGAGTAATTATAGCCCAAGATTTAAAAAAAAGACCTCTCCAGAACCTCTTCCAACCCTGTAATGTGTAATCTTTAAAAATAGCTAATTAAACTCAACTCAGATCATTAAGTACAGTTCTACTCACTGAGGTTGTCTACCATGAGTTGGAGTAGAGTTCAGGGGGTGAGTGAATAGTGTTCACTAAAGAGCAACATTGTCAATGTGTGAAAACTGACAAGAACCAGTCACCTCTCAAATATAATTAAGTCACCGAGTAAGGAAGTTTAGCAACTTCTGGATCCCCCATGTGATCCTGTGATGTGAATTAATACTCTGGTAGTGGGAGCTGAAGGATATTTTTCATCTGGAAGATTGACAAAATCTACTCGGAGGAGAATCAGTAAATATGTGAAAGTAAGTGAGTTAACATAGAATTATTCTTAGCTTTTATTTTCAGGGAGGCCACTGGCCTATAAAGAATAAAAATAAGTGGAAAGCTAAAATCTCAAAGGAGGAAGGTAAGACAGAATTGGTAGTGAAGGCTCCTGATTCTTTCCAGGAGCCCTGACTCTTCTTGTGAATAAGGAAGTTCTTTAGCAGTAATATGGAAATTTTTGTCTCCATGCAGCACAGCATTATTGTGCTGTCACTGAGAAGTGTCCATGAGATGTTTACGATACAACCATATTTCAGCTTTCCCATCAGGCAACATCCCCAGCTGGAGAATCAAAAAAATCATGTAGGAAGGAAGGAATCAAGGTTAGAAAGGACCTCTAAGGTCATCGAGTCCAACCATTAACCCGAGTTCACTAATAAACTCTGTTTCTAAATACCACATTTACATGTTTTCTGAAAACTTCTAAGGATGATAATTTCACTACTTCCCTGGGTAGCCTGTTCCAATACCTGGCCACCCTTTCAGTGAAAAAATATTTCTTTACATCCAATCTAAACCTCCCTTGGCAGGTCTTGAAACCAATTCCACTTGTTACCTGGAAATAGAGACTGACCCCCACGTCACTATTGCTTTCTTCCAGGAGAGATAAGGAAGGATTTCATGCAGCTGGTGAAATTTACTTCCAGTTTTGGGTGTGATGTGGGGCTTCTGAATTCCTCATATCCTTTTCTAATTTCTTAAAAGAAGAAGTTTTATATATATATATATATATAATGAATAATGTGAAACTACAAGGCCTACAAAATTAGCATGATGCTGGAAACTAGGGGTACCCAGACTTGCAGAGAGACAACAGGAATATCCTAATCCTCCTGTTCTTAAAAATCTGGAGAGAAATGGGCTTTTTCTTGGCTGAGCAATGCAGGATCTGCGACACCACCTCAGCAGCACTGGCAGCACGCAGGAGAGGGCAGTGCCATACCCAGACAATGACAACTCTATTTTCTTTGAAAACAGGGAGACTGGGGGTCGTAAAAATCAACTGAAAGCCATTTCTGCTCCATTCTCTGCTGAATATGGGGGTGTAGCTGCCATCAATGTTAATGAGTGATCACGTGAATTGGAAGAAGAACATCCTCTTTTGTGAAGGCAAGATGAAAGCCTTTTATAAATATGACCTACTGGTGAAAAAGGCATTCGTTCAGATCAAACCTATGGGTTTATAGTGATGGGTTAGATTTTTTTTTTCTTAATACAATACATTTTGTTAAGAAGAAGGATTAAAGTATTTGCCAAAATGATTTGTGTTGACAAAATGGCTTAGTACATTTGGCAGATTTATTTTATGAAGCAGAATAAATTAAGGTGTCTCGTAAAAAATGTGGGTTATATCCAGTGAAACAATTTCAAGTATTTCAGAAACTCTATTTTTATTCACTTTGCAAACGTGCTTAGTTGAACTGCCAGTCACTGTTACATTTCCATTTCCAAGCAATTAATTAAAATCCCAAATCAGGTTTTTTCTTGATCATGCCAGCAGGAGTTGGTTGCCATGGTAATAGGACGATCAGTAGCATTTGGGAGGGAGGAGACGGAGAAGAAAACATTCTGCATTTGGGCTTTTATTGTTGAAACATAAGTGCAGGTCTGGAGGAGTGTGTTGGCTCATCTGTGCCAGCCTGTGGCCCTGATGGTGATGGCTGGAAGTGAGAGAGGGTTCTTGGGATCATGTTATTGTCAAGGATATCATTTGGTCCAACACAGAAATCATTAGTGAAGCTTTTTCAGTCCTACAGTCTATAGGTAGCAACTGTGAATGCAGCTGATCACAAAGAGTTTCAGCGGTGGTAAGGAGGATTTTTCTATCTGTAATTGCCCACATTTGCAGAGAGCTATCACATGTAATGGGTTTTCTCCCCCACAGGCCTGAAAACCTTTAGATTTGGAGCTCATTTTCAGACAATGCACAAGATCCATGGTGGTTTGTAAGAGCCATTTCATATATAGGTTTAAGAAAGGATTAATAGCACAGTTAGTGTTCAAGGTTTTTTGGGCTGGTGTCAGGGACAGGCGATTAGGAGGAGAAGGTGTGGCAAACAGAGAAGGAGGAAAGGGGCAACAGCTTCTTCTCTGAAGCAAGAGTGGAAAATGGAGTCCTTCCTGAAGGAGGGGACAGGTCCAGGATAGGGCTGAGGGACACTTTCATCTTATCTAGTGGGTGGCACTCCTACCCATGGCAGGGGCTTGGAACTAGATGGTCTTTGAGGTCCCTTCCAACCCAAGGCTCTTTATGATCCTGTTATGATTCCAAGGCGGAACAGCCTGTGATTTAACAACCATTTCTACTTCATGAAACCAAACTTTCTTCCAGCAGCAAGAAATGTGCTATGCCCATCAGATGCAATCCAGTCATCCCACTGAAGCTGGTAGAAATACTCCCATGGATGTCTCTGGGCTTGGGGTCAAGTATTTTGTGTCCAGGGATGCACTTGGATCAGTAGACAGCTAATCTCTGAATGCTGGTCTCTTTTCTGAGTTGGCTGCTTAGATGCCAAATATGTTCTACCTTTTGATTCCATATGTTATTGTATGCTGACCTCTTCATTAGTGCTATTAACAACTCCTCTCTCAGGCTTGATACAGCCCTTTCCTTCAAAGCACCCCCAGGACTTCCCCTGTGGTGTGAATATTTTAAACATAACTCAGGGAATTTTGTTGCACTTGCATCCTTGGTTAGTTGTGTCTGAGTTAACAGCATTTGCATAATCATCACAAAGGTTGGGGAAAAATAGCATTCACCTTCTTCATCACCTGAGGAGAGGCACCCACCAAAGGCAAACAAACCAAATCCCACACTGGCTAGCACAGTCACACTATGGGGTTCCTGAGAGTCCTTTTCAGACTTGAGGACACAGACATGGAAAAAAAAAACCCATTCCATCAGACTGCCATTGTTCAGCTGCTGATGGTGTGGCAAGGCAGGATAGTGCCAGGGATTCCCTGGATCATTAATGCACAGGAACACACTGTCACATATGGTGCTTGTTAAGGCCCCCATGAAATCAGGAGATTGGTAACAGAATTACGACATGCTTAGGGTTATAGGTCATGAGCCAAATTTCATCCTTATGTATTAGCTGGGAATTAATCTGAAAATAATTAGGAAAGAATCCAGATATTAAAAAGGAAAGATTTTGAGAACATTGGGATTTCATGTCTTGCTGCAGCATAAAGTTCCCATGTGAGAGAAAGTCTGAAAACACTGCCTGATGGCCTAATGCTTGTGCTGGAGAGGAGAGTGACTATTAAAGTTCTTTGACAAGGTCCTCATTCAGCTGTCACTTCAGAAGAGCCTCACCTGACCCTGAGATTTGCTTGCCTTGTGCTTGCACTGTCTTTGTAGGGGCTCAGTGTGATTGTGAAGGAGTTCAGATGGAGTTAAAGAGGCCAACAAGGGATCTATTGATTTGGATATGTCAATTTGCACTAGTCCAAACAAGTTGGGTTGAGGGTCCTACAAACTCTAAGGGCAGAAGGGCAAAAGTTGAGCTTTCGATCTTCTCTGTAGTAAGATGTAGCATAATGTAATGATTCAGGGGTGTCTCAACATAGGAGGAGGGGATTTGAGAATTATTGCTTTCTTTTTTTTTTCCACCCCAAAAAACTCCAAAAAACTTTCATTATATATATATATATATATCCTTATATATATCCTTATTACATGCTGACCTCATTTGGTAGTTTTCTCTGGCATTTCTCTAAGTCTGTGCTGACTACAGACTCCCAGCTCACATCCAGACACCTATTTATAGAAATCTAAAATGTAGGGACTCTGACACGTAGATTAATATACCCGAATTAGATAAAATTATGAGTAATTTTACATATTTGGCACCACACTTTGGACTTTCAGGTTGCTTGAAGAAAATGTTCAGTAGTGTTTGAAAGCCCCCCATAAATCTGAGGTATTCACATGAGGTTGGAGAAGATTCCCTTTGGAGAGGAAATTGGAGACCAAATAGATACTGGATTCCAAGTACACCTCAGGTGACCCTCAACACCGTGGGGTGTGTGAGTCAAGCCTTAAGTGACTTGATTAGACAAAATGCAGTTTTCATGTTGCTGAAATTTGATGAACTAGGCCTCACTCTCACCATTTTTTACATTAAAGCTCTGTGAAGTGCAGTCCTTTTTGAGAAGATTCACTGGCAATCTGAGGTTAACAAGAAAAAAAATTATTGATGGAACCGAACAGGAATTCCACTATGATGAGACTTTCAATTCAGTGATATCTCTATTTATATATATGCTCTTGTTTTTAATATGGTTTTTTTTTTTCAGTTTAAAAAAAATACTTCCTTTATTATTCAGAATATTCTTAACTACATTCAAACACAGAGCTGTACTGACTACCAGCATTTTTAATTCTCTTCCCTTCTTTTCATATAAATGCTACAACTAATAACACTCAAATCATCTTTGGAGAACCTTTGTTACTTTGCTATTGTTTCTGGTCAACAACAGCTATTTTTCAGCAAGAACTGTAAAACTACAAAGACTTTCAGCAAACTATTATGCCAGCACCAGTCTGAGGAAAAAGAGCAGTTAAATATTTCCCTGAATATTTCTAGAAGTCTAAATGTCCAAAAATTGATTGCAGGCACTCACAGAGGCAGACCTGACTGAACAGATGCCAGAAGAGATTTGCTCACTAAGGTGGAGATAGAAAGCAATTTTTCACCGGAGAAATTACAGCAGTACTTTGACCACACTACCCAAGTCATTGCAAGGTGGCCAATTCTCACAGTGGGCAGAAGATAAAGGAATGGCTTACTCAGCTGGAGCAAGACAAGATTGATGGAAATAAAGTTTTAGATGACAACCTGAAAATGAAGTTCATCTAAAAAAGCGACGCGCCTCAAAAGACTGAAATTTCCTATGTTCTCAGTAATAAAAAAGCTATTAACAAAGCACTTTTAAGAGTATTTTATCTGGTATATCATGGAATAAAGATCTAGATATAGGCAGTAATTAAAGATCAACTTTGATTTTGATAATCCTTTTTAATTGCTTTTTTAATTGTGAAATTTTAAAACATTTCTGTGAAGTGCTCTGTGGAAAAAACGCTGATGTGGAGAGATTAACTAATCAAGATCGCTCTATTCTGCTTGAATAACTAGAAAGGAACTTTGAGTGGGTAAGTGTAAAATAAATCTTCTAACTAATGTATGGCTCCATGTAATCTCATCTCACCTTCTGGGAACAATGTATAACAAATTAAGCTTGGATCATGAAATGTCATACAAATCTGGCAGTGAGATTTCATTTGGAGGGAAGAACTGCTATTCTCTTGGTTCTTAACAGCCATAGAAAATTTCAATTATGTGAGCATCTTGACAAATTCTACCTCCAGGGTATGGAGGATTTTTAGAAAGTTTTCTGTAACCAGCTACAGTGTCCCAAAGAACTGGTTTTACCAACTTCAGTTGTGCCAATTTGCAGTTTGCCTCATGGATAAGAAAAGACCCTCAATATAAAGTAAAATCATAATAGATTAATGTGTATGTGATGTATGTGATGTCCTGAAAAGAAGGAGTAAAGTAAGGGTATTATAGTAATAGTAAAGAATCTTGTTTTGTCTTCTTCAAAATCTGATGAAGCAATAAAAGACTGTATGTATACATAAAGTTGAAGATAATTTGATCATTAAGAATGGAATAAGTAAGAGGACAGAGAGAGAAGAATAGAGTGAAACAAATGGAAAATTCATACAAAAATGATGGGAGGGAGGATGAAGCAGATGAAGCAGAAGAGAAAAATTGTAATAGAAAAATATTTACATTATATAGATTATATATATATATTTGTATATATATATAGCAAGATTGTTTTTTGCATCTAATTCTTCCATTTCTTTTATATAAATTTGGTTGCATTAAAAGATCTGGTACTTGTATCAGATAGTGATATGCTCTTGTTTTAAATAATTAATCCTTGCAGCAGTGAGAGATAAGTCAGTGACAAATATGTTAAATCTGTATGAATTTGGAAAATCCTGGACACGTTTAAGTAAAAAAGGAAAAAAAAAAAAAGAAAAAATAATTTAAAAAATATATGGATAACCATGGCTAAGAACCTGCAACCAATCACTAAGGCCATTTGTATCCTCATCAAGAACAGCCCAGTGAAAGTTCTGCTTATGTGAGATTTCAAAATGATAATGCCCCAGGAGAGAGATGTCATGATTTTTATTTAAAAAATAATGGGATAACTTGGCATCGCAGCTTCCAAACAAAGCAAATTTCCAGTGTAAGACAAGAAAGGTTAATAATTGAAAAGAATAAGTTAATAATGCATAAATGTGTACATTTCAAAGAGAATTACCCTGAGAAAGCACACGTAGAGAAAGCTCTTTAGGTGATAGACATATACGGGCTGTGGCAGATAATCAAAGGTTCCATGGAAGAAATGAAAATCCTGTAAAACTGATGCTCGAAAATAGAGTTTATTTTGGACAAAGTTATATTAGCATTACTACTGTCATGTCTGCTTTCTCAGGGAGTTGTTGTGAATGTAGTCGACCCTTTCAAAAAAGTCACAGAAAAGAAGTTGAGTGGTTCCTTCTACGTCTGTACTGCTCTTCCGTGTGCAAATCAGTCTTAGAGGGTTTCACTCTTCCAGAGAGTGAAACGTCAAAGTCACGTCAAAGAAGGTTTATGTCATGTGAATTCCAATTTCCCAGCTTACCTGAAATAAAGCAGAAATCATAACCCTGCTGACCCGTGGTTTGATGGACAGAAGATGTTCAGATACTGAAAGTGTTGGGGAACACATTGGTCCTTCAAGTCTGAGTAGGCAGAACTACCATAATTAGATAAAACTTAAGTTTGAGACCAATATGGATACATTGTTTTCAAAATCTGAATTTATTCAATTCACCTCTAACTCAAGTATTATTCCATGTGTGTCCTGTAAGCAGAGCACAGAAGCCACTGAGATGGTGCATTCCTGCCTGTCTTCCTTGAATCCCAAAGACTATGTCTGATGAGTGCTTGGACTAAACTGCTCTTGGCTGGGGAAGATGATCTCCCTCTCAAGTATTGCATGTAGACTTTTAATAAAAACAAGTGCAGCATTCTGAAAGCAAACAAACTTACCCCAAACCTCAAATGTTGTAATTATTTAAAGCGCCAACACATATTTTTAGTTTTCATTGGTAAAATCGAGAAGCATTCATTATTGATTAAGCAGCTAATTTTCTCCTGCTGTACAAAAGAGGGAGAAACAGTTAATTGCATTTGAGATTCCCTTCAGCAGAATTAGATCCAGACAAATAGAGAAATCCCTTGACACCAATGGCAGGCATCAGACTCGTTTTAAAGCAATCACTTCATTTGCTAATATCACACCTGTAGTAATTAGGCAAATTTATCCCATCCTCCTAAGGAATTCTTTGTGTAACACGAGAATTACCTCGAAAAATGGACAAAATGAAAGACCATTTGTAAAAATAATAGTATAATCTCCATTATTAATAATAATATATTCTATTTTAATTTTCAAATATAAACTTAAATTAGAATGACAAAAAAAGTAGGTCTTGAGATTCAACTATGTTTTATAATAGTAATTTTATCATGAGAACTTCATAATGGAAACTAATTTATAGACTAGAGCAACATTTAT
>VWZU01008059.1:1437404-1481733 GCA_013397095.1 Sterrhoptilus dennistouni | reverse complement strand
TAGACTAGAGCAACATTTATAAGAAATTAATTTTTAAATAAATTTTTTTCTGTAAATATAAACAATTATATAATTCCTGAATAAAATATTTTTGTTTTTTAATTTTAATTTCTAATTTCTTGTCAAAATGTATATTATAAATAAACAGTGTAAAAGAGAGTGTAAAGGTTGTAAAGGTCATATTTTGATCAGCTTGTAATACATTTTTTTGCCACGGAGTTTTTCTTTACAGTTCAGAAAATGAACTTTCTTCCTTATTTAAAAGAACTTCAATAACCTTCAAGTTAAACTACCTGTATATATGTGTGTATGTATGTGTGTGTATACGCATGAAGAGAAAAATGGAGAAACAGTTCCAATGACCGAAAAGGATGTCCTTATATGCATAAGATTTTAACTGTGACAAACTCAGTTGTACATTTGAACCACTCAGCTGAGTAAATTGGAGGATAAATGGAGGTCACAGTGTGTTTGGGACAGCTTAGTGCATGTCAAAAATTGGACTTCCTTCTGGACTTCAGATTGTAGGATTTTTTTTATTGGTACTTGACAACATATATGATCATTTTAAATTACAGTCAGGAATTCAGAAAAAAAAAGTAATTATTATGGGTGTATTATCCTGTACTGATGAACAATATTTACCAACTGAAACTCTCATCAGCAAGTAGGAAAATGAAAATAAATACCTGGTAATAAGTGATCACATTATTTCTACCAAAAATATTGGTGGGAACATTTTTTTTTAAAAATCTAAATATTGGTGTCTGGGGAAACAGCTTGGGTAACAGAACTGATGCACACCAAATTCATTCCTGTACTTGGAACCAGTGCACATTAGATAAGTAAGAATTACTCTGTCCTGTTCTGTGCCTGATCTGTGTTCTATGACAATCTGACTTGGAAGAAATGGTGAAGTAGACTGTTAAGAGTATTAACTGTTGTTGATCCATCAATCAGATTTTTGCAATTTCCACTAGCCAAGAATTCATAATTCCAGCATTATGATAATGTTAAGTCAAATATATCCCCAAAATAAATACTACTGAGACAAGAGAAGAAAGCTTTTGTGTGTTTTGTCTTGTTTTCCATAAGTAATTTGAAACTATTAACATTTATAATCTCTCCAAAATGCAATAAAGAAAAGAAAAAGAAGAACCAGATGTAGAAGATTCTCTGGCTTTGACAACACAGAACTTTCACAAAGTTACAGAAAAAAAAAGAAAATGTTTAATCTCATGGACTTCAAATGAACAATAACTAATGTCACCTGATAGTCTTCTGTTGATCTCAATGGGATTTGAAGTAATCTTCTGGAAATAAATATCTTAAAGCAGTACAAATACGAAGAGCTTTCAACTTAATGAGAAAAACAAAAATCTCCAGAAAAAGTATTTTCAGCTTGGATTAATTCAGAAGAATTTCTTTTCTTTATTTGTGTGTGTGAAACATTTCTATAGTTTTAGTGGACAAGTGTTTTGTCCAATGCTTTATGTTTGGCTTGTTTATTATTCATCCTCCTTTTAAGATTCTTCCCTGATGCAAGTTAATCCCTTTGTGAAAATGCCACTTTGAAATACAATAATAAGATGATTTTACTTTTTCTTTCAGTTCCTTTTCAACTCCCCACCTTATTTCCCTGAAGTTATTTTTAAATTTGTATCAAACAACATGATTGCTTTTGAATTCTACAGAAGTTTGTTCTATTTGGTGAGGTTGTTACTTTTCATCTATTTATCCCTTTTTTTTGTATGGACCCCCATATTTAACTGTCTATCAAAATCATTGTGTCCAATGAAACCAGAACTTTGGGATAGGGTGGAGACAGTCTCACTCTAACACCAAGTTGGGACACGGCCAATGTATCTACTCAGACCTTAAAATCTGGAGGCATTCCTGAGTTTAATAACATCCACACAGCCAATATATCCCACCTTAACCACCAAGATCTGAGTCTCATAAGACAGGTCCAACTCAAACTCATCCCGTAAATATAAATACAAGCTTTGCCACGACGTGTTTCACTAATACAAAACAGCCTTCCCAGTCATTCATCACTTGCAATGATACACACAGGTGCTGCAGTGAAGTGCAGCTGTCGATAAAGGCTGATGCCAAATTATTTTCCTGAGGTGAGTTGGCTTTCACTTAGGCTGAGTTTTTGTTTTCTTCTCTTCTAATTCCCTTTTTTTTTTTTTTTTTTTTTTTTTTTCAAGAAAGTAGGGGAGAGGAGAAGGGGTGGGATATAAAATATGGTTTTTTTCCTTTCCTTTAAATAATTTTCTGTCATATTCTTTCAATCAGAGCAACTGCTTCTGGTCACTCAGTAGTTCATGAGGCTGTAGTCACCTTATGAAAATATATTGCTGTTCAAAAGTAGTGCTGAGAATCTCAGGTTAAAACTGAAACCAGGAGCTGCCAAGGTTTGAAAACACCGAATATAAATTTCATTTTTGGTTTTGATTTTCCCCCCACACTCTCTTCTCTATTCTACATTGGGACAATTGTTTTGAAATTTGGAGGTAAAATGCCAATGTCCATCTGCACGTGTATGATGCTTTCTGGGACTCACCAAGAATGGAAGGAATTCAACTCCAAGTCCTCTTCTTGTGAGATCTAGAACTCAGCTTCATATTTCCACAGTCCAGATAAGAACCACAAAAATAGGGAACTGGCTGAGTTCCTGTGACAGTGACAGTATGGAGGCAGGTGTCTCTCTGAACTTGCCATTGAAGTGCTTCCATTTTCTATAAATAATTAAACAGTCATTAAGGCAGAGACTTATAATACGATCTTGCATACAGAAGCATTAACTACTTAACCAGCTTGTCTCTTTGTTCCAATGAATATTTCATTATTTAATATTAATTGGAGACAAATTCTCCTCCATTTTCTATATGGAACAGTGCTGTGGTTTAAGCCAGCAGGCAGCTGAACACACAGGGCTGCTCACTCACTCCCTCTCTGTGGGATGGGGGAGAGAGTTGGAAAAAGGGTAAAATTCATGGGTTGAGATAAAATTTAACACAACAGAAAAGGAAGGGGAAATACCAGTGATTATAAGAGAATGTAGAAAAGGAGTGATACACAATGCAATTGCCACCATCTGCTGATTGGTGCCCAGCCAGTCCCTAAGCAGTGGCTCTCACTCTTTTTATTAAAATACCTCAGGACAGAATGTTCATATTTTGTTTCTAATTCTCTGTCCAGAGATATAATCTATATAATAAGCTTCAACCAAGCATTTCAATCTTAGATATGTAAAGTGAACCTCTGTTTTTCAGGTAGTGAGCATAAATGGTGTACAAGGGTATACCAATAGCCACAACATCAAATTAATAATAAAATAAAGTTTTAGTTTTGCAGTGAAGATGATACAGTCAAAGCAAAGTATGATCAAGAAGATTGAATCCTGAAAGTCAGATAATTCCATTGATATGAAGAATTAATGCCTATAAAGCCAAGAAGACTCATCCATTTTTAGTTAATTCAGATTAGTAGCTAGCGTGCAGATGGGAAAAAATCATAAACAGCCTCAAGCTATGTCAGGAGAGACTTAGACTGAACATTAGGGAAAAAATTCCTCATGGAAAGAGTTGTCAAGCCTTGGAACAGTCTGACCAGGAAAATTGACTCACCATCTCTGGAGGTATTTAAAAAATGGGTAGATGTGGCACTTGGGGACACAGTGGCTTAGTGGTGGACTAGACAGTCTTGGTTTAATGGTTGGACTCCTTGATCACAGAGGACTTTTCTACCTTAATGACTCTATTATTGTATAAAAGTTTCTGGTTCTTTTCCCTAGTGCATAAAATTGATCCCCAGCAAGGGAGGGCTGTTCTGCCAGTTATGTCTTGTTAAAATATTTTGGGTATGTTTCTCCTCATTTCTTTCTCAGCTGGAAAAGGTGCCTGCAACATCTCCCATTTAATAGCACATCCTGGCTAGAGTCCTCAGAGGTTTTTGTTTCCCTGTTAATTGAAGACTTTATTTGGAGATTGCCAGGAGCCAGCGCTATTTCAGGAAAAGCTGGTGGGCCACAGCATGACACCAGAGGCTCCCTAAAAAGGAGGGTTATGGCCCTTCCTCCCTCACACAAGAGTAATCCCACAGAACCCAGCTCCTGGGCTCGTGAGGGTGGGAATCTGGCTGGCACATCCCAGCCTCTGACTGATACTAACACAGCCACAAAGGCTCCCCATCCCGGTGTGCCAAGTGAACATCCAAGTGCATGACAACTCAATCCCTCCTCCCTCCCAGATTGCTAAAGCAGCTTGAGACAGGCACTTCCATGACCTTGTGAAATGTCTGCAGCATTGCAGAAACAACCAGTTCCTCTTTGTAGTAGTAGGAGGATTTTTTTGGAAGGAGGGGTGCTTTTATTTTATTTTCCCACCTCACCCTCCCTCCCCCTTTCCTTGAGCAAATCCCCATAACAAATAAAGTTACACTTCAAGACTGGATTACGCAGACTGTTAGGTTTGCGTGCCAATGTTTACTTTAAGTTAAAAATGATACTTCTGAGAATTCAAATAATATGTTTAAAGTATTTCCAGGCTATTGCTTTGCTTGTATTTGTTTTGGCACTGTTTCCCTCCACGAATATGTCAGTTTTGAAGGAGAGATGAATGCTGTTCAGTTACAGCCTTTGCCTATTGATCATACATTTAACATCTGTTGACTTTGTTTATGTGCAGTTTTGGAGGGATTCATGGCAAAATTAAGAGTACTTGCTGCAGAGAAATTTTGTTGATGAGACTTTTCTGCTTTCAAGGCACATTCTGGAATGGCAAAGAGCCTGATGGGGGTGCAGTAAAAGCCCACAACACTCCTATTCACAGATCAGAGTGAAAAATCAGTATAGTCTATTATGACCTCAAAATTTATATATATATCTATCAAAAAGTCTCACTTCAATTTTTTTATTGCAATAACTTGTCTGGGACTCAGATGAAAAGCCTACAGAATGCCTGTCTCACCTGACATCTCCTGGAAGATATTCCTTTCCATGAGTGTCTTTTCTCTGAAAGCCAGCTTGCCTGATATCCCTAAAAACAAGCTGGATCCTGTACTCCCAGCCTTGATTCAACTTCTCCCGAGGAATGCATAACCTGTGGCTGCATACACCTGAGCTGGCTCCTCACAAGTTACCCCTGGAATCTGACCTGAGAGGAGATCGAGGCCAGGGACAGCTGAGCTGAATTTGTATGTGTGCATTTAAACCTTATCAAGACAAGCTGAAAACAGCACAAACGTGGCTGTGGCTATAAATACCTGGACTGATGCTGCAGAGCAGCAGCTGGGATTGTCTTGGCATTAAGATCTCCATAACCCACTCTGGTGAATTTGTATGGACTTGACAGATTTTTGTTTTGTTTTGTTTTTGTTTTTATGACTGGAACACAGGAGGCTTATAAAGGTGGGATTTTTGAGCATAAAGAAGAAAAGGCTTTGGAGAGACACCACTGTGCCTTTCCGGTGCCTTAACAGGGGTTATAAAAAGGAGGGAGAGTGACTTTCACACGGAGGGATAGTGACAGAACAAGGGGCAAGGATTTTAAAATGAAAGAGAGTGGGTTTAGGTTAGATATTAGGAAGAGATTTTTTTAATTCACTGGTGGTGAAGCACTGGCACAGGTTTCCCAGAGAAGTTGTGACTGTCCCATATCTGGAAGTGTTCAAGGCCAGGCAGGATGGGGCTCTGAGCAACCTGGGATAGTGTGAGACATCCCTGCCCTTGGCAGGGGATTGGGATTTGATGGTCTCTAACCCTTCTAACCCAAATAATTTTATAAATCTATGGCTCTGTGGATATTTCCTGCCTCCATTCTGCACCGCTCTTTGATATATTTAAATTGGGGCAGTGTTTGTATGGAAGCAAATTCCTCTGAGAAGTACAGAACATACTTCTGCAAGTTTAAGAAGCAGAGGAAAGGGTTAGGCATACCAAATGAACAAATCTGTAACAAATTTACTTTTTAAACAATTATAGTTTTCTCTAGTGGTCTCCAGGAGTGGTCCATCTGTTTCTCCTGGAGATTTTGAAAGGCTTAGGAAATCAGCAGGGAAGGCAGGTAGAATATCCTCCAACTTTAGCTTAAAAGCAAGCTGAAGCATAACTTTTTCAGAAAAAACCCCTTGATATTTATTATTGTGAATTATTTGTGGATTAGCTTCACAGAATTTGCTTCCACAAAATTTTCCGAGACTTTGTTCTTATTTGAGGAGTACATAGTAGAGGAATAAAATTAATCTGGAAAATAACTCATCTTTCTGAACACTTGGAGGAAATGTAGGAACAAAACTATTCAGACACATTTTATTGTTTTAAATGATGGGTGAATGCAAAAGAGGCAAAGTTGGTCAAGTTAATTAACATTTAGCCAAAACAAAAAAGAAGACATAACAGGAGTTTTAGAAATTACTTGAGATTGAGATAAAGGAATAAGTGATTAATTGGTTATCTCATTAGGGCAATAGAGGGATTCCTAACAAGGTCACTCTGACTTTGACAGTGACCACAGCTATATTGCTTTTAGGAGCTGAAAGGGAGAATGGTGATAAGGAAATTGGATAGGTAATTATGCAAAGGTCAGGAGGGGGGTCAGATGATTGCCAAGCTGGTCAAAGGACAAGGCATGTCATCAAAATGGCTGAAATGATGGTTGTCTCTAAGCTCATTGTCCCTTTTCAAATTGACATCAAAGAAAATGGAAGGCATTGATAATCTCTCTAAGACGATAATTAAGCAGATGGGCATAAAAATTAAAAAGATAGATAAATAAGCTAATGAATAATGTACCAGAAAAAGAGATGCAAATGTAAATGTTGAGGTATGGACAAGCTTAATAGCAAAAGCTTACAGGCTTGGAAATTTGAAATAATGGAAATATGGGGGAAGTCATTCTTAATGAAGTAAATTAATTCGGTGATGGGAAATGACATGGCCCTAGATCTCTCCCTTTTCTGAAAACATTTTTTTATTTTGTGTACCTTGTGGCAACAGGGATGGATGTGAAACAAGAGCCAATCTTTCCTCCAAGTGTTCAGTATCGCAGTTTTTGAAACTTTCCCCTTGGCTCCATTCATAACTTTTCCTCTCCTCACTGGAGCTGAATGCTTGTGTGGATTTACTGGGGAGACTCCAGCCTTTTTCCAGAGGTAAGAGTGTCCTCCCTGTGGTTTATATTTCAGACTAGTCCTGCTGCAGACCTGCAATGTCAGAACCTCACCTGTTCAGATTAAGGCTGTCTCTGCCACTGGCTCACAGCACTGTTAAAACTCAGCTGGAGCCAAGAATTTCAGTGTTGACCCCACAGCCTTGCAAGTTTAATTCAGCTTAATTCTGGAGTCCCAAGATGTGCCAAAGTGCATACAAATTCAATAAATAAAGATGAAGCAATATACTTTCCTTAGAGAGTAGGTGGCTTTTCCTCTTTTCACAGGGAAATAACTGTTTCTTAATCAGCATCAATTAAACTGTGACTTCTTAAAGCAAAGGGCTGCCATGTAAAGCTACCTTATACTGCTAAAATTATTCCCATTTCTATAAACAAATAGATATCATTCCTCTCTAAGTTATAAAATCTTTGATTTAAAGATTTTTTAAAGATTTTATATTGTACTCAAGATGTGTTCATGAAGGGAACATTGGATCACTTTATCATTATGATATAGAGACAAAGAGGAGGTAAAACAAATGAAACAGAAATAGATCCTAAACTCATTCAGTTTCTTTGTTTCCAATTGACTGGAAATGGTTTATTAAACAAAAAAATGTGATTACCAGAATATTCAGAATTTTCACTGGAAGTTCATGGAGGTTGTTTTGATGTAAAACCAATGACCTACTGGATAGGACACCCATAATATCTGCATTCTGGTTTAGAAACACAGAGCAGGGAGTTAAAGGTAAATTTTCTGTCACTGCAAATGTTTTCCTGTACATCAGACAACTGGAGAAGGAAAATCTTTATTTTAAATTCCATCCTTTTCTAAGACCAGGCATATATTTGCATGGAATTTTTAATTTTCCTTTAAGTGACATTTGCAAGTGAAAAATCCACTATTTCTAGTTTTGATGATGACACGAATTTCAGAGAGCTTCAACAGTTTTGCAGAAAACCAAAATCTCCTGCATTTTTAATTTTGATTTGAAAATCTATCTTAATTTTCAGTCTGCAGATGTTCATGCATTGTTGGACACGCTCTTCCTCACTGTATATTTTGTAATATTGACAGTATTGGCACTTATTGCAGTATTCCTCTGTACAATGTGGCAAGATACAAACCCCTGAAGCTTTTCAAAGTCAGATCTCATTTATCTGTTTTAGGTCCTTAAAATCCTCAAGAGACCTGCCTCTGAATGTAGAAATCCTCTGATGGTTTTCAAAGCACCTCATTTTTTTTGTTGAGCATATAGAAAATTCAAGTGCTTGAGGAAGCTTCCTTTTGTAACACCTACAACCTAGATCCAAATCAGATGACTGACTCAGTGGCCAGATCCCTGTGGCTGTGTCACATCTTGCATAAGTGTCAGAAGAGCCAATGCAGAATCTTTTATCCTATTTAATTCTACAACAGAAATCACAGGACTGGTTATGGGATATAAAAACCAGAATCTGGCCCATGAATTTACTTGCCTCAGGGGACAGAAAAGGAGAGGATTCTTTTGTGTTTACATAATTTACATAATTTAAATCAATCACAACAAAAATCTGCTTAGTAGAGGAGTTTGGGATCCCACCCAGCTTACCTCAAAGTGTTGTATCCTGAAATTGATATTACAGGATACAACAGGAATGTTGCATCTATTCCTGTTTAATTCCTCCTAGGTTTCATACTAATGATTATCAGGTAACAGCAAGATGCAACAGAAGGACAAAATTACTTTTATGCTGCCAGCTCAGAAGGGGAGAAGCTCCCAGCTTATTTCAAGCAGAAGTCATCTTAGTTTGTCTGCATCTAAGAACTGCATCTGAATCTGACACCAAAATTTCAATTTTGTGCCAGATGAAATTTCTTTCAGATAGCCCTGGAAGTTGCTGATGTGCAGAAACTTTAATGATTACCTGGTTTCCAAGTCCCTCCCCTCCCATAAGCTCTTGGTTGGCTCCTCATCTATCCCTGGTGGACCTCCACACACTCCAGCTGGTCACTGACAGAGAAGGCAACACCATCTCCTCATCTCACATGCCCATCCTTCCTAAAGGGCTTGCATCCTTCACTTCCAACACTCCACCATGCCTCTGTGATCATCACCCTGCAGGTGTGCACACATCTCGACTCCTCTTCCTTATTCTTATTCTCAACTCCTCTTCCTTATTTGCAACCCATTAGTGTGTTGCAAAACAGAGGGCAAGAGAAGAAGGCAAGAAACACCATCTTGGTGTTCTGAAGAAGAATTATTGTTTTTGTTCCTGCTTGGTGATGGCCCTTATTCAGTGTTTTGGGTATAAGGGTTTTTTTCCTTTCTGAAATTTAATTATGATGGATAAAATTGGGAGAGACACACCAGCAGATCAAATTGCTTGCCATCCTGGTCATTATTTTGGTTGTTACTTTGGCTGGTCATTGCTAGTTTTTACTTCTCTGGAGCCCCCCACCAGAAATCTCCAGAAAACGGGTGCTTGAGCTTGACCTGTTGTGACTTTCATCCTCCTTTGTCCTCCTTTTGCCATTCTTCAATCAGCAGGATGATAACAGCCATTGGGTTCTGCTGCCAAGGTGACAATTCCCCTGATGGACCTGCTGTCTCTGGCTGACTTCACTTCTTAGATTTCTGTCTCTGGTTAGAAATTCATCCTGATTTAACGAGAGTCTGGCAGGTCCAAATGTTTACCTTTGGGTGTTCTGCAGATGGCAGAGATGAGGAAGCTGAAGGGTTTGTGCACTGCTGCTCAGTTCTTATCATTCCACTCAGAAATTCCATGAGATAACATAATTTTAAAAAAACAACAAAAAACCAAACATCTTGGAGTGTATCAGAGACTGCTCTAAAATATAGTGGCCTTTGGAGGAGGCAAATGGATGAGTCAACAATGAGGAATCAATCAACTGCCCAAAGTTCCCATTTCCATACAAACCTACTTTCCCCACAATGCAAGTGCAAGTGCAACTTTCCATGTCAGAAACCTAAGGAAAGATGTGCAGTGTGTTACTTCCTTCTCACTGGAGAAAAGCTGACTTTAAAAGCTCTCCAGTTTTATAGATTTCAAGCTCTATTTGTAATTCCAAAGCACTAAGATATTTTTCATGTTTTTAGTGCCATCACATCTTTTAGTGCACTGTCTTTAACTGCCAAAAATAATGCTTCCAATCAAGGCAACTGTATTTTATATACAAGCTATGACTTATTTCTTCATAGTGGCATTAATCAGATTTCATTTCTTTTTATAGCATTAGGGACATTAACATTACCCTCTGGAAGTGTTCCCCTTTCTATTTGCCCTTGGATAAGATAGGTCCTGTATTAGGATAACTTTCTCCCTGAAGATAAATGTTCCCTGATAAAACAATAGTGTTAACCTGTAACAACTGCAACATGAAATAAATGCTGTTGTCAAGTAAACTTTAAAGGGGAGAATTAAAATTAGGGAGAAAAAAAAATCTGAAAAAAAGAAAAAGAGAGAAACC
This sequence comes from Sterrhoptilus dennistouni, assembly GCA_013397095.1. Lineage (NCBI taxonomy): Eukaryota > Metazoa > Chordata > Aves > Passeriformes > Zosteropidae > Sterrhoptilus > Sterrhoptilus dennistouni. The sequence goes on along the minus strand of VWZU01008059.1, from coordinate 1,471,098 downwards.
CAGGACACATTAAAATACTGATGTATTGTTCTTGGCTGTCCCCAAAAGCATTTATTTTCCTGGCTATCTCGCATGATTGAATAACAGAGAAGTTACCTGAAATAATGTCAAATGACAAAAGATGTGTTAGAATGTCTTTGTTCTCAGGAAGAGGGAGGAGATGTTTAGCTGTCATTCATACCACAGCATGCAAAAGGGCTCAGCACGGATGAAACACCCTCAAAGTTTCTGTGTATGAACTACAGGATGGACTTCAATTCTGGAAATATTTATGGGTACCTTTTCCTCTGTATTCATGTTTTGAAGCATGCTGGATTTCGGGTTTATCATTGGTTGAACTCAATGGATGACTTCATGCTGATTCCAATGGGGTTTTCAACACACCCTGACTTCAGGTCATGGTTCAGATAAACTCTTCAACATCTGCTTGTCATGTAAACCCTTCTACTGCAGTAAGAGGGCTTTGCCAGGCAATGAACATCTGCCTCCCTGTAATTCTCGTCCTTTCACGTCTTCATGGAATCATACTTTGGGTTGGAAGGGATCTTAAAGGCCATCCAGTCCCAAACCCCTGCTGTGGACAGGGACAACTTTCACTAGACCAGGTTGCTCAAAGCCCCTTCCAGCCTGGACTTGAACATTTCCAGAAATGGGACAAGGTGACATCCACAATTTCTCTTGCTTTTTTTCCCATTACTTTACTTATATATTGTCTTCTGATATTAAAAGAAAAAAAAAAAAGATTTGTTCAACTTGTAAGATAAAATCAGCAGAGTCGCTTACAAACTGGACCTTTTTTTAAATGTTCATAATTTTCATGTCCTCTGTAGAAGACAGTTTTATATCAAAAGTGATAAAGGCATGAGATGTTCCATAAATAAGGGAAAAAATGAGGCACACAAACAGTTGAAAGACAAGAATGACAAAGTAAAATGATTTAAAGTTTACATTTCTTTTGACATTTTCTTGTTTATTTTTATTGTTTGTGTGCTTGCTCTACTCCACAAGGCATTGAAAATATCTAAATCCTGTTTTCTTTTTTTTCCTACCTTTTTTTAGTAGATATTTTGGACCTCTGCTTATTGCTTCCCTTCTTCAAATATTGTCTTAATAATGAACACCAGATTTAAAGGGAGTTAACATTTTCCCAGTCTTAATCCCATGCTGATATACTCTGCTTATGATTTTAATTTCTCAGGGTCAGTGTCATGAATGTTTTTAACTCTTCCCTGTTCAGCATCAGCTCCATTAACTTTTCCACAGATGGACAAAGAAAGAAATATGTCCATTATATGAAAATATAATGTGAATGTATAATGTGCTGACACACAGAGTTCAGTTCCCTTTCAGGAACCAAAATCATGCTTTGATTCAGTAAATATTTGCATAAATTTTCATGATTTATTTATATATGTAGATATGTAAAAAAACCACAGATGTAGTTTGTCACCACACAAGTTCTATAATTCAGGATTATGTTATATTTTAAGATCATAATCGAACAAAGTCAAAGAAAAGAATAAATAAGACTACTGTCTTGGCTGTGGCTTTGGTTTCACATTTTGGCGACAAATTTTGGTGTATTTCTCCACGTCTTCATTTTCATCACAACAACACGATCCTTCCTGTCTTTCAGGAATGGTGAAGGAATAAAGTTCTTTGTGTGCTCCAGTTTGGAGGCAGGGAAGCCTAATATTAGTTCACACATAATTGGAGCCATTGAAAATCTCTCCATGAGTGCACTCAGTAGGGATCCTGGATTTTTTGGGAGAAACATTTGGAACAGCATAAGAAGAGCACACTGGTGTCTGGAACAAACACTAGGATGCACTTTCTCCAACTACTACTACTACTACTACTGCTATGTATTGGCAACAACAAAAAACTTAGTCTTTTGCAGGTATTTTTGATTTTATTTATTTATTATGTAGTTTTCTTTTAAAATACACTATGCATGTTGAGAAAAGGGTGGTTCATGTGCTTCTTCTGTAGGTTCAGCAGCTAAAACTTGTCTTCTTCTTGATAAAATACTGCAATTCAAAGGCAGTCTATGGGAATAACAGGGCTAGGTCTATCTATAAATAGAAGCAGCTTGTGTGGCATTTGCCTATAAGCAATACCTGTTTGTCTGACCCTTGCTCCCCTCACCCAGACACACATCTTGGCACTGTCACCAGAGTGAACTGAAGAAGCTTTGGACTCCTATCCTGCTCTGGAAAGTTATCATTACCTTTCCTTAATCACATCTGCAAAAGCCTCTGCTGTTCCTCTGCTGATGAAATTTGATTGGCTCCTCACTAGGTCTTTTGATTAATTTTTCCTCATACTTTCTGACCTTTGCATCTCATGACATAACCTGAAAAGATCTGACTGGATGCCTTTCCAGTCAGAAGTTTGGTGTGTGTTCTCTTTGTAGTTTCAGAGGAAGGAGGAAGAAAGGGGGATGGAAATGAGGTTGGGGGCTTTTATAATTATAAGAGCTTTTGGTAAGGCTTTAGCTAACTATTAAGTAAATATGTTTCTTATTTTAACCTCTGGAGTGCCCCAGGCCTCACAGGGATACTTCACACACATGGATTTTTGTGGTAGGATGTAGGTCATGCTATTGCACTGATTAGCATGGACTCTGCCTTTCAAGATATGCCTCTGGGTGGGATGTTCTTCCAAGGAGTAACTGGATTAGTCACTAGGTCAAAGACTAAGTGCTCAGTCTTCATGGCCTAGAAATTCAATACATTGTCCCAAGCTGGAGCCATTGAGCCTAAGGAATGAACTCTTTCTGAGATCCTGCTCAGCATCTACCTGTCCTGTGTTTGAGCAAGAGAAAAATCACTTTTGTGTCTGAGGGCACAGCTCTTGGACAAGGTTGCTACCAGGCCACATGTCAAACTCTAAGTTTTGTCTCAGTGTTCACTGAATTTTCTGAGATAATTTATAAGCAAAGAAATCTCAAATCCACTAAGAACTGTGAGAGAGATTAAAAAGAGAAAGAATTTCAGTTCCAGACAGAGATCTTAATCAATTTCTGGATATACGTTTTACACTGTGCTTAGTGTTAAGGACATCTGCAAATGAGTACACATATGCACACATTGCACTAAGCTGCTTTTTCTCTCTTCCTACTTTCACAGTTAAGGGTTTTCTTCTCACTCCCCTCACCCCCTTTTAATGTCTTTTTAAGAGAAAGATGCAGTCAGCAAAAACCAGCATTCTGTGGCTAATGTGAATCAAGAAGGATGTGTCATGTATAATGAGACATGAATAGCTAAGGAGATTGCACAGGCTGTATCACAGACACACGGAATTGGATGGTGAATCCTGCTTTATATAGGTCAGCCACTTGCTAAAACATATGATCATATCCCTATTTCCAGGCTAAATGTGCAAATGGACATTTTATATCATCCTTATTCATGATAACATTGTGGGTTATACTCTCTCTCTTTTGCATTCGCCTCCCACATGTATTTGTAGAGAACTATGCTCATTCCCAGACTTATGTCCCCTTTCAGATTTGCTCTTCTATTTAAAACTAATTTTCTTGTAGATTCATAATCAGCCTTGTGCATAATACTCCAGACAAAGACTGAGGTGTGCTTGTGAATGGCATGGTCTTCCTTTGTGAGAAGCAGCTGATGTGACACCTTAAAATTCCTAATTGCCTTTTTTTTTTTTTTCCCTATCCAAATCACTTTGTTGGCTTATTTTTTGTTCTATTTTTGGAAAGATTTAATTTCATTTGATGTCTAGTGTAAGTAAGTGAATGATAGGCTCTCCATCAGTCCAAAGGTCAGGAATAGGCATCTCATGAACATGATCAATTTCAGCATTTTCAGGTGGAGTTAAGTATCTCTGTGACTTTTGCTGAAACTCAACCCCAAATATAACCAAAGTTAGAATGGAAGAGCTCAACTCTCCTCGGTCAGCTTGATCACCCACATCTCTCTCACTACCATGTCACAGGAAAAAGTTGTTCATGTGTCCCCACACGTGAAACAGAAACATTGCAGTGTTGTGGTGAGAATTCAGTATGGTGAGAGTAACACTGCCATCTAATTCATGCTGATATCACCCACGGCTCTGATGCCTTAAGTTTGAGCTTTCATGTTTTTCAGATTCTCTGCTGTCCAGGGGTGTAGCTCTGAGACTCATATTAAGTGTCAGTCAGCTCTCTTCACAGAGCAGAGAAAACAAATCCTATTCCTGAAGACCAAGGACAATGAGTACAAGTCTCAGGCCCAAAAGCATAAACAATGGTGGGCTGAAGAGAGAAACAAAGAAGGATGGGACCTCACAACCTGAAGCTGTAATTGGACAATTAAACTCCAATATGAAAATGGACCAAAACTTATAAAAATGTGAGACCTCATGACTGGTCAGCCATTTTGTAACTACTTGGGGTCCACCTTGGGTGTAGCCCTGGTCAGGCTCTTGTCCTGCCCAAGGTGTATCCTTAAAGGCCTTCCAATAAATACCTACTTTATTCTCTAGCTCTGTTCAGTCTCTGTTTCAGAGATGCTTCCCAAGGCATCAGCTCCATGAGCTGCAGTTAAAGTTTTACTTTCCTGCACTCGGTGTCTCCATCTCATAGACTGGCAAATGCAACCCAGGTCCTACAATTAGGTCCATACAGTCTCTGCAATATTATATGCAAAATTTGGCATAAGCAAAAAACTGACACATCTCAGTGTTGTCGTTACCCTCTGAGCAATACAAACCCCTGCTTGTGACTGAGGTAATGATTACAGTTGTCCTTACAGCAGGGATATTTCTGAAATAGGATTCTTAGCCCAAAGTGTATCTGTTTGTGGGGATATTTTTTTAATTTTTTCCCAGGACTTTGTTCCCCTATCTCTGATGAGGAGTAGCTGAGGGAGCTGCAGTCATTTAGCCCAGAAAAAAGGAGGCTGAAGGGAAACATTATTAAGTTCTACAACTGCCTGAAAGGAGGCTGTAGTGAGGTGCACATCAGCGTCTTCTCCCATGTAATAAATGGCAGGATGAGAGTAAAAGGCCTTGAGTTTCATCAGGTGAGGTTTAGATTGACTATTAGGAAAAAGTTCTTCATGGAAAGGGTCGTAAAACATTGGAATGGGCTGCCCCAGGGGTAGAGTCATCCCTGGATGGAAGTGTTCGACAAATGTGGTAATGGAACTTGAGGATGTGGCTCAGGTGGTGCTGCTGAGTTGGCAATTTGACTTGATAATCTTGAAGGTCTTTTCCAACTTTAATGATTCCATAATTCTGCAGTTCTATCTCTGCCCAGAGTAGTTGTCACATTGTGTCCCATGAAAATAAATATAAAGTAGGGAATGTCCTTCCCTCTGGTAGGATAGTGCTTGTTGATTAAACTGAATGAACAACTCTCCCTGTGCCACAGAGGTACTTTAGGAAATCTGTCATCTGTCCTGGAAGGGGAGAGAGTTTATAACCGGGACCTACTGAGAGTTTCCTTCTTCTTGCCCCCCTCCCCACATCCCCACACCCTTTAATGGCTGGCACAGTGCAGTCTGAAAACAGGTAAATCAACCAACAGGTAAATCAACAGGTAGGTGGTGTGGAATGATACATCAATTTTAGAGTCACCTGTCAAGAATGGATGGCGAAGAAAAGATTTCTTGTCCTGCTTTTTGCCTATGTATCACACACCTTAATGCAATGTTTTGCATTAATATGGAATTAATGGAGTCAAAACACCAAAATTCAATTTAATCCTACATAACAAATTAAATTATTGCACCTGAATTAATATTGTCTTTCTTATATTATTACAGCCTTTTATGTACATAAGAAGTCAGTCTGAAAAATGGGATTTGAGAACTTGACCTTTTGCAGCAAAGCAAAGCTCAAGGCTTAAACATTCATATTAACACTGTTTGCTCCTTAAATCTAAAAATAACCCTTTTTCCATATAGCTACTAACCCCTTCTTATTTCTTAGAATTTAGTTTTCCCCCTCCTGTTACCACAAGTCCGCCCACCTCTTTCTATTTGTACTCCTGCCTATGAGTGCTGATGCCAAACACAATTGATTTTCTTACTCCTTTAGTAAGAACACCCATTTTCATTCCCACATGATATGAATTTGCTATGTATACACATTATTAGGAATTGTTTATATAGAAATAAAGACAGGCAAATATTGCCACCTTAACCTTCCTTTTAACAAAACTGAGGAGGAGGAGGTATTTTTGCGTGTGACAAATTTGAGTTTTCCCAAAGCCTTGAAGAAACTCTCAAAAATATTGAGTTAAATTTCCTTTGCTCTTCAAGTTTTCACTATTTCTGCTTAATTGCAGAGTTAGTTGTGATTGTTATCAACTGCTCAGCATGGAGAAGAGATGGCTCTGAGGAGACCTTATTCCAACCTCTCAATATCCAAAAGGGGGTTATGAGTCTTTTACAGGGATTTGTAGTGACAGGAGAAGGGGAGATGATTTTAAGCTGAAAGATGGTAGATTTAGGTCAGACAAATGGAAGAAATTCTTTGCAATGAGAATTGGAAGGAAACAGGAGCAGGTTGTGTAAAGGTTTGGATGTCCTATCCCAGGAAGTGTCCAAGGCCAGGTTGGACAGGGTTTGGAATATCCTGGGATAATGAAAGTTTTCACTGCTGATGGCAGGAGGGCTGGAATTGGATGATCTTTAATGTTTCTTCCAACCCAGACCGTTCTGTAATTGTATGAGTCTATGATTTTGTGATTTGAGGCTTCTCTGGTTCATTTTTTCCATAATTCACCCTCTTTCAACAACAAGATAATTGAAAAGTGACCTTTGGTGTGGGTTTTCTTTGTTAATTTGCAAATGAGATAACACTATACTTCTTTCTTCCTTAGTCTTTGTTTTTATATTTATTAGTTCTCTATTTCTCTCTTTTAAAGTACATTTTTTTCCCTCTAGTTCTATACAAAATGGTCTATATTAATTCCTTCTACTTTGATACTGGTATTGGATGCATTTTTTCTTAAAACACCTGATTTCAATACAACTACTTGAAAAGCAACTATTTCTCCAAGAATTTTTATTTCTGTGACATAATTCTAAATTTGAGCTAAAAATGGTCACTAACAATTAAAGAGGAAGCAGTTCAATGGGCAGTTTGACCTCTCTATAGCAAACTGTTGTCTTGCAGTGTAAAGTCCAAGATTATAAATCCATTTTTGATAAAGAAGTAAATTTCAATTTTAAGTTTGAGCTGTAAGCAGATACAAAATGATTCTTGAAAATATATCATACAGTTTCACTGCTAAAATGATACATTGTTTTCAGGCATGTATATTTGCAGTTTTACACAAGGGTGAAAAAATATTACCCATCTAATGGAGGATACTTGACGTTTACAGCCTAACAAATTTTGCTTATGTCTTTATTTCCTATTTAGCACTTCAACCAAAACTGGTATCCATTGTTGTTACAAGGAGGCCACAGTTACATGTTCTGAGTCATAACAACACTTTCCACCTTCAAAGAGTTTTTGAACGATCTGAGTGACAGACTCGTGAAGCAAAGCAGCATAATAATTCCAAGGTTAAAATGGCTTAACTGAGGAAAAGAGATTTGAATACTGTCACACGAGCACAGGCGTTTCCAAAGACATGTCAACCTATCTATTTTGGACCATTTTTCTCAAACTGGGAGGAATCACACTCTGGAGCTGCCCATCTCATGACCCAAGTGACTCATTACCAGAGCTGGGATTATGTTGTCGTTAATAAGATCTGTTATAGATCCCAAAAGTTGCTTTAAATAAGAATAATTTATGTTAAAACATGGTAAGCACATTGCATGTTTCAGAGCAAGAGCAGTAGTCAAGAGAAGGGAAGAATGTCAAAAGAGGAAGTTCAGTATAGCATAAACATGAACAGAGAATTAATTTACTATTTTACTCAATTTATTCTGTTAGTCTCAGGCGGGGTAAGGAGAAGAAAGCTTCATCCTTTCCTTGGAAAAATAAAAAATGCTAAATTGTCATCAAACTTTCCCTTTCAAGAGTGTTCTTGAATGAGTTCAACTTTCATTCACTGTTCAGCTTTGAAGATTTGGGATCATGAATGATTCTGAAACCCTCTGGGACAGGTTCAGCAGGGCTGATCTGAACCAAGCAATAAGTACAAAGTGGTGGCCTGTGAGCCACCCCCAGACATTGCACAGCATGAAAGTGACTCAGACCTGCAGAAATGTCCTCATTCACCAAAGCAGTGGGTATGCAGAATTCTGTTTGCTGCATATTTTAGGGAAGTGTGGAACGTGAAAAATATCCAGTATTTTAGTTCAGTTTTTAACTGAAATAGTTCTTTTCTTATGATATTCTTATAAATTTTAATTATATTCTGCAATCTACACACCACTATAATATTTCTACACCTCACTGCAGTATAATCCATAAAAGAATAAGTGCTTGATCGTGCTCCAATTCATAATCAATAGGGTAACCTACTTGGATAGATGCACTGAAAGAATCATGAGCAGCAAGTCAAGGGAGATGATTTCCCCTCCTCTGCTCCTTTCTTGTGAGATCCCACCTGAAGTGCTGTGTCCAGCTCTGGGCCCCCAACACCACAAACCTGTTGGCACAAGTCTGGAGAAGAGCCTCCAGGTTGATCAGAAGGCTGGAGCACCTCTCCTGTGAAGGCTGAGAAAGTTGGCGTTGGTCAGAAATAGAAAATGGAACTTTTTTTTTCATGAGCACATAGAGAAAGAGTGACCTCTGCCTTCAGAGGTTCTCTGAAAATTTGCAGGTCCAATCTTTATCCCAAACCAGCGACAAAAATTCTGAATTCAAGCAGAATTTGGACTCGGATCCTTCAGACGGCAAGTCAGTGAGAAGGTGCTGGTGTCTGGGGAGAGATGTCCTTCCTGAGGTCTTGTATAAGCTTTTTCATACACCCATTACTCTTGAAAATATACTATGTACACCCAGGCACAGAATGTTTCATCACTTTCAGGGAATGCAAAATTATTTACAATACAATAAAATATATTTTATTCAATTTTCATCATTTTCCGGGACATCAGTGGCCACAGAGAAGGTAATAAAAAGCCCGCAGCTGGGTAGCAGGGGGAAAAGAATTTGACAGGAAAGGACATGGTAAGAAGGGGGCAAGGTTTGTTCTCAAACTGTTTTGTTCATTCTTTGTTGCCAGCAAAGCTGGGTTTTTTACTCGGTTCTACTTTCTAATTGAAAGTTTAGAAGCTAAAATTTCATTAGAGAATTCAGTAGATGGGATGTGGTGTGCAGGTTCATGTCCTCACAGGATTCTGCCTACAGGGAGAGAGAAGTAGCGCAACAGTAACTCACCAGGGAGGAGACACAACTCAGCCTGGGATTTAAATCTTATCAGGAACATTTTAGCTCAAAAGCATATTTCTATGGGGTTTTTTTTTCCTGATATTTTCATCCAAAGTCTTCCACCTCTACAGTGAGTTTTATGACACTGTCATTATTCAGGAGTTACTAAATTTCATATAAAATGTAGAATGGATTCTTTGGAGTTTTCATTTCTTTTTTGATGAGTCTTAACTATAGCTAAACTTTTGGGGGAAAAAAAGTAAAAAAAAAAAAATCCTAGGTTCAAGGGCACGTGACTGTGAAAACCACCAGGGCTCTGAGCAAAGTTCTGTTGATGTTGTTTTATAAGGAAAGCTGCTGCCATTAGTCTAAATCAGATCTGCTCCCTTGCAGAGCTGCAAGCTGGGCATCTGAAACTTGTTAACAGCAGCTGTTGCTGGGTTGGTGTTTTCATTTTTATTAGAATGGAATCTTTGGGTCATAACCTGAGGTTTCTAGCAGTCATTTCAAAAAGTTTTATACTTGAATGTATAGGTAGGTCAGGACTGGAGCTGAAATTTGGAAGAGAAACTATATCTGCTGGTGTCATATATAGGTTATTGGGAGGGATGCCTGACCCTACAACATCATAAGGATCAATGCTTTTGCAAGGAACTGCAGACACAGGCTGGGATTGACTGCAGCAACCCACCTCCAATGCCAGCAATACTTCTCTCCAAAAGTTAAACTCAAATGACCCATCAGACATACGAGATGAAATAGAGGATGTTTTGAATCTTTATTGTACTTGCAAAAAATCTTATTAAAAGTATGTCCTGAGTTACAATCTTAGCTTTTGTGTCTGTGCAACATATTTTTGTCTTAGGGCCCTCTCCTGCAAGAATTTAGGGGTAACCATAGAATCATAGAAGGTTAAGGGTTTGGAATGGACCTTGGAGATCACAAAGTCCTGTGCAGGACCAGGAGCTGGAGTTTGATGATCTCTGTGTATCTCTTCAAACTCAGGATATTCTGTGATTCTATAATTGCATGATTCTATGATATTGTGAATTCTGCATTTTGGTAGTCACCTACAATTTATCTGTCATCCAATAGACGAAGCACTGGATTTCCATCTCCCACCCTGTGAAGGGAACCCCCTCACCTCTGCAATATCTAGGGTGCAAGAGCAGAGTAGTCACAAAGCTTTGTTACATTGGCACTTCCTCCTTTTTTAACATTCCAAAAATTTTGAATCAGGTTTTAGCTTAGAAATCTTTGCTTGCTTATTTTTATATTGCAATTCAACTTTTTAATTTGTTTTGCTTTTAACATAAATATGTTTTCAGTAAAAAGGAAGGCATCTGAAGAAGTTTGGCTGAAGATTTTAATTAAAAAAAATTTGCAATGTTTAAAAAAGAGATGAAAATATCACCAGCTTTAAAAGCTAGGCAGAAAGTGGAAAAATCATATTTCCAAATTTTTTTAGATTAGAAACTCATAACAATAAAAAATATATTTCAGAACCAGCTTTTATTTCCCAATAATTTTCTATAAAAAGATATCAAGTCATGGAAAGAACTGCAATAGAGTTCCATGCCTTTGTCTCACTGAGACCTTGGAAGAACCTGAATTTTTTAGATGTGGGAGTTGAAGGAAGGAGATTTACTCTTACATAAACAGTTCTGCTGCTTCTTATCAACCCTAAAGTAAAATAATTTCCTCAGTCCTAGAATGTAATTCCTTTAGAACCTTCTGCATGAATCTAGTACCTCACATTCTTTGTAGCAACAATCCTCCAGACAATTTAAATACAATTTTTTAAAATGTATTTGAAAAAGTCAGTTGTTTTAAAAAATCTGTACAGATATGTTCCCAATTTGAAACTAGTGTATATTATGCAGCTCTGTTTCTGGGTGATTTCAGTTTTGTTCTCTGCATGTGATGTTCAGATACTGATTTTTAGAAGAAAGTTAATAATACAAATTGACAAAGTGAATTTTGTATTTTTTATTTGAAGACCAGGAATATTCATGCAGCACATGACATGAAATAAAGGAATAAGTTGTTCTAGCACAGCATCATTACCAGGATCAATACTTGTTTAGACTGAGGATTTCATGTTTGGGTTCAAAGAAACACTTTTATGATTTTAAGAGCTGAAAACCAACTCCTTACATGCCATATCTATACCTTTAGAGTTGCATTAAATTATTATTTATTTGTTTATGACTTTGAAAGGCTAGCAACAAAGCCAGGTAATGAATAAGGCCTTTATTTAGTCAGGAAAAATGCAAAGGAGGTGCTTTATCCTGAATGGTTTGAAACCACAAATCTGTAAAACAAAGGTATTTATCAAGTTACATAGTAATGATTGTGTAATTTCTTAAAAAATTGCAGTAACTGAATTTCAGAAATATTCAGACCCCATGTCATGCTTAAAGATTGTTAGTCTTATAATCACACAAAATTGATAATGATGAATTCTTTCTTCATCAAGACACAATGATGTCATAGTATTTGTCACATACCAGGCAATCATAAATAAGTTTATTAAAGACCAACTCTTATCTGATACTTCTAAAACTGAAAAAATCCCCAAACCAATCAAGCCAAACCACCCTGTTTACCCATGTATTTAATATCATCGGCTAAAATAAAGCAGTATTAGAAAATCTTCCAAATTCTTCTAATCTTCTAAGCTTCTTTATCAAATACACACGTTAGAATATAACAAAGAAAGGCAAAATATTTCCAACTTCACCACGAGACTTTCAGGTATTTTTCAAGCCTCTTTTCCTGTGTGCTTCTCAGGTGAACCAAACTGAAGGGAGTTCACAGCGAGAGGTGTGTTATTGGGTTTTCTCTCACTGTTACCTCTACATGGGGAGGACAAGCTCAGATTTCCACTGCAGTGGCTGTGGCATCTTCACCTCTCCAGGTGTTTGTGGTTGTTTGGGAAGGTGAAGATTAGGAAGTCTGAAACCTTTGTTTGCTTTCCATCACCATGATGAATACACGTCATCAGAGGAAAAGGAGTGAAATTGAGCTGGTTTAATGAACTCATTGTGTGTTAGCAGTTGGGGCTGGAACCTGGGGCACGCAGGAGCAGAAGAGCAAATTTTTGCCTCTTCTCCAGTTCACATTGAAGAAGATGCTGACCCATCTGAGAGAAACCCAGCAAAGCACTTACATATGTATTTAAGCCTCTTTAGGATCAGAACTAGTCTGCTCAACACTTTGTGTGTTTAAATCCTAAATCCCGGACCTGGAAGCCATAAAACACTTAGGTTCACCATTCATCAGTGAAAACCAAACTCTCCAGCAAATTATTTCACTGTCCAATTAAGATGAATGATTGACCTGAGGGCTTTTGATTCCCACAGCAAATTATATGATTTGTTATCATCAAATAAATTATCATCAATCAAGTTATGTGATTTCTGCAGTAACATTAATACATTTCAGGCATGTGAACTGAGATATTTCCATCTTATGGATGATAGAAGAGTTGATCTGTCTTTTACAAGGAACTTTAAAAAGAGCCCTGAAAAGCTGTTATTGCTCACTTGACACCTCTTGTGCACACAGAAACCAGAATCATTTCCCAAGAACATGACACTGACAGCTCCCAGTGTATATTAGCTGTGGTTGGGTTTAATTTGTTGGTTTCATTATGTTTCTATGGAGTTTCTGTAGCAGGCCAAGGTAACTGCAGTGAGAGTGATGGACATGGACATCTCATGAAGTTTTTGCTTGAGTTTGTCTCAGGTCTGAACCCTGGTGGGTTCTTTAGAGAAGGAAGGGACCAGACTCAGGTGTGCTCCCTCAAGGTACTGAACAGTGAGACCATAATTTAGGAGGTCTTTGTGTGGCATCTAAATAAATAGCATATATGGATGTATCAACATTTTACACTATTGTGAGTCAAATCACTTTAATGTAAGATTAGCTCCTGATTCTTAGTATCCTAAACCTTTAATAGACTTACAATTTTGAAATTGAAAAGATCAAAGCAGTCATAAGCACTGTCTATAATACATAGTTTGGAACGACTGGAGTCTTTCTAGTATATATTTTTCTTTATTTGTTAATCTTCAGGGAAGGAGAAACATTCTGTAATAACAGAGGGAAACAGGATTTAGCTACACAATATGGCATTCATAAGTCAGTTCCAGCCTATTCCCTCCCCTTTCTTCTCAGACACTCATAACTTTCTCAAAATAAATTTGAGGGGCTGGAACTATCCACACTTGGATTCAACTGAAAAGTAAATGTTTGGGGTTTTATTATTTTTTTTTATGTTAAAACGATTGAGTGTGAATTAGTCAAGAGTGAACCTAACACATTTTTTTCTTGTATGTTTCAATTAAAAATGCAATTAGGACAAATAAAAAATGATTAACAATCAAACCTTGAAACACAGACCTGTGAGCACGCCTATGTGCATTTATATTAGGGAGCAGCCTTATTTATTTTGAAGGCTTCATGTGGCTGTAGTTTTATGCAGAGAGTTGAGGTTGTTCTCAGGTGTTTTAACATTGAGGACCATCCTTTGCTTTTTCTGTAGTAATCCAATTATCAAGTAAAATGTGCAGGAAAATGCTGAAGGAATATGAAAAGCATAGCATACTTCCTAGTTATTTTATTAAAATATATGCAAATATTTCCTTTTTTAAAATTCATTTTTTATTACTTTTTAAATTTAAATTTTATTTTATTTCATTTCCTAGTGGTTCTTTTATTAACCTAATCTCACTTTATTCTATATCTTCCCAAATCTAAGCAGCTAGAAGACTGGAAGCACTGAAACAATTTTCCCAAAGTCTCAATGAGTCTGCAAAAGAAATCAAGTTTAAAGGAAACCAGACTACTAAGTTTAAAGTCATATATTTCCGAACTCAGCACTTGCATCCAATTTAGGAGAAACCCAACAACTACATCCTGAACATTTCAGTATTTCCCATAGTCTGAGGTAGTTTAAGATGGTAGCAGTTTGAATAGGAAGTGTGACAAAAAGTTGTAAAAGGTGTTGCTGTTCATATTATTTTTTGTTGTATGAACTGACAAAATGAGTGGTAAAAAGGAAACTGAATTTCGAGGTGGAGTTAATTAGTTAATTCTACAAGTTTAATCTGAAATGCTACAATTTCTGTCTTCTTAGTGATAGATATTCCGACTTTCTTTTTTTCAGGAAACGAAATTACAAAGGTTTATTTCAATTATTTTTTTTTTTAATATCTAGCAAATCAGTATGAAACTATGGCATTCTATGATTTAGCGCAAAACCAGGAGAGAGATATACCTATTTTGCACTGGATATGCTGATCAAATTTCTTAACATCAGCATCACTTCCTGAAGCTGTAGGTCTGATAGCAGCAGCTTATTACAGTACATTCTTTTGCTGTTTGATAAACATAAAAAATAATCCCTGTGTTTACCTTAAAACATGTCCATGTTTATGAGTTTCAGAGCACCAGATTTCAGTCTTAATTCCCATATTTGAATGCCACAACTTATATTCAGATTTTTTTTTTACCCATTTTTATCATTTGACCAGTGAATTAGCATAGTGGCAGAGTGCAAAGTTTATCCCAGAGGTTGTTTTTTTTTTTTTTTTTTTTTTTTTTTTTTTTTGTGGGGGGGGTGGTGTTTTTTTNTTGGTTTGTTTTTTTTTTTTTTTTTTTTTTTTTTTTTTTTTGGGTGGGGGTGTTTCAGTGTTTGTTTGGGGTTTTTTTGGAGGGGGGGAGTGTTGGGGGTTTCTTTTTTGTTTGTTTTTGTTTGTTTGTTTGTTTTTGTTGGTTTGGTTTGGTTTGGTTTGGGGGGAGTTATTTTTGGGTTTTTTTAACATATTTCAACAAGCGAGTTTCAGGATCCAGTCTACAAACTCTGATTGATTTGGCACAGTGACAGATTCTGATTACATTTTTTTTCCTCCCTTCTTGTCACAGAATCTGTCCTTCATGACTTGTCAAGCAGTCTCTGATTAATTTGGCCTGGTGGTTCATGGGGCAGAATCCAGCCTATTTCTTTTGCATTTCCCAGGGTGTTTTTGACAATTCACTGTGCACACTCCAGTGCCCTGGCACTGCTCACTGGCAGAGCCCAGTGTGTTGCTCCTCAGCCATGGCTGGGGACTTGTGCTCAGCTCGATTCTGCTGTGAGCATTTCTAACCAATGTGTAACCCCCCTGCTTGCCGAGATCTCTGCAAAATATTTTCCTATTAACCATTTTGATGTTGCTTTGTTCACCTAACAGAGGATCCACTGTGGAAGTGAAAAGGCAACTCAATAAATTATCAGTTTTTAACACAAGGTGACCCTGTACTGCTACACTCGTGGTCAACAGTAATGAAGGTAGTGATTTTGACAGGAAAATTAACATTGAAATGGCATGGATAGGTGACTGTGAATATGACTTCCAAGAACAGATGATTTAGAGAACTGGAAGAGGTTTATTTTATCTGTTGATCTAGCTTTTCTCCCCAAATGCATTACAGTCATTAGACAGGAAAAGAAGAGGATGGTAGCCTAGATCTGACTGTAGCCTAGATTTCAGTTAATCATGTACAACTGGAATTTGCCAAGTTTTGTCTATTCATCAGCATCTGTACATGTAATGGACACAGAGTTGTCCTTTTTCCCCCCCACGTGACTGTTTGGAACAATTCCTGGATTTTTAAATTGACCAATTAAGTTGATGTGTTTGGTAAAGTTAAGTAGAATATGCCAGATTCTTTAATTTGTCATCTAATCAGCAATGGAGAAGTATCTTAGAACCTTTCAAAATGAAAGAATGTTTAAAATGAAGTCTTGGCATAAAGCTCAGGTACATGTCCCAACCCTGCCAGCTTCTCCCCAGGACACCTGACCTTTTCCTCTGGGCTGCTCCCATCCATTCCCTGCCCAGCCTGTGTTTGAATTTGGGATTGCCCCACCCCAGGCACAGGACATTGCACATGGCCTTGTTGAACTTCATGAGCTCTGCAGGTCCCACATCTTAACCCCATCCAGATTCCTCTGAGTGACATCCCCTCCCCTCCACACAGTTGGGTGTCATCAGCAGAGCTGCTGAGAGTGCATTCAATCCCACTGTCCATGTTGCCCACAAAGGTGTTAAATAGCACCCAGCCCAAGATGGATACCTGAGAAACATCACTGAGGATCCCCAAACACTCAGATTTTGATCACTGTAATTAATAGAGGTGGTATCTGAAGGTCCTATCAAATCTTCACTGACCTAGATGACTCCTGCCACAGCATTTTCCTGTGAAAACAAAAGGATTGATATTAGTGTGCTTATTTTAGTTTTTGTCTTCAGCTCACACTGTTTTAGAAGTTTCCTTTACTTTGTGCCATCTCCAGAAAACCTGGCCAAGAGTACTACAGCAAGTGAATTGCTGACCACGGTTGGTGTTAGCCAGCATATTCTGGTGTGGGAAGACTATTTTAAATACAGCCAAGAAAGTGGCATAAACCCATCAACTCATCCCACTGCCCAAAATGGAACAGAAGATGAGTGAACCTTTGATGTGAAAGGTGAGCAAACCTACTGTACTGCTGTATGATCTTTAAACCATTTCCCTTTCCTGCCATGAAAGAACTCTCTGAAGTGCATCTGCTTCACTTCCCCCCTCTTTGCTCAACACACAACAACTATTTCTCTGCTTTGCCCTTCCAAAACAAACATATTTTCTTGTTAGGTGAGGGAAGGAGTACAAAAATTCATTTTCCTTCCTGAATTTTATGTCTAGGGGGTGGTCTGCAACAATGTGCCTCTTGGGCATGGGTTATTCCAGTTGGCTGATCTCACACCCCAGGGTGATTCAGGCTTCCTACCACGAGTCTTCATAGGAGCTTTTCTTTCCCCAGTGACTACAGGGAAACCATCAGTAATCAGGATCCTGATCAAGGTGACTCAGTGACTGGGAAACCCAAAGGAGCTGAATCATAGCCTGAGAGTCACTGAACAGATTATGAACACAATGCTGCTTTTCAGGATTCAGCCTTGTACTTCCTCTCAAATGAGTTGAACCAGGGGCTGAATGCAGTGCTCATTTTTCTGATATGCAGGGACATCACTCAAGTCCCTAGAGAGGNGTCAGTATATTAAAGTCCTTTAAATAAAAAGAAAAAAGAAAATTAAAAAAGAAAAAGAAAGAAAGAAAAGAAGAAGAAGAAGAGGAAGAAGAAGAAGAAGAAGAAGAAGAAGAAGAAGAAGAAGAAGAAGAAGAAGAAGAAGAAGAAGAAGAAGAAGAAGAAGAAGAAGAAGAAGAAGAAGAAGAAGAAGAAGAAGAAGAAGAAGAAGAAGAAAGAAAATACTTCAAACTACCCTGTTTCTCAAACAAACTAAGGCCTCAGTCCTGTGCTGTGCAAGATCTCTTTTGAAACACAATTTGCTAAATGAGATTTTGATAAATGATGATCTTACCATGCAAGGAAATAATAATCCACATTGTTGTTTTAACAGTATTTAAAAGTCTTCTTGGTGTGGTTCTGAAGTATACAGTGTTTCAGGGCAACATACTGTGTCTTCTTTAAAGCAGGAGGGCTTGACAATTATTTTGAGAATGGATATCATAATATGAATTGTATAAACATGTACAGGAACATTTAAACCAGCAGCATCTGAATATAACTTTGCAAAGTTAAATTACTGTAATGTCAGGAGGATGAGAAATGTGTTCAGTGTTATGAAAAGAACAGATATCCTTGTGCCATACACGGTCCTTATCATTTAATGACATAACAATGTTTTGCTGTTAGACAAGCGATCAAATTTTTTTTAATGTAAATAACCTTGTCTTAAATCTCTCCCACTCCGATCACTGCATGACTGTAAAAAAACCCACAGTGCAGCATAATTTTAAATGGTTTTCAGTCTAGTGGAATAGGTGTCAGTTGTGGGTGTCTTTCAGGCACTGGAGGTTTTAATCTGAGCAAAAGAGATCAATGCAAAGAACAGGAAGGAAAAGTCATTGCAGGAGTCTTTGAGAAGTTTTAGGCTTCTCTTCCTCTCCCAGCCCTTTCACTCCCCTGTGATTTTAAAAACAAACCGTTGCCCTTGGCAGTGCTGTTTATACAGAGGATTTCTTCACATTGAGGTGAGCATTAAAGTAGAACTAAGTATCAGAACTAAGACCTGCTTGAGGTCTTTCTCCAAAGCTCCCTGAAACACATGTAAAGGCTCCTGGGTTTTGATTGGTTTTAATTTTTTTCAGCAAGTGATCTATATGTCCTCAACACTGAGCAGTCCACAGATTTCTTCTGCTGTTTACTTCAAAGTTTTGTTCATACCAGACTTTTTCTGTGGCCAGAACAGTTGGGTTGAAGAGCTACAGAAATCATATGTCCTGACACTGTGCCTGTACCACAGAAACTGAAGGTTTTGCTCTATCCAAAACCAGAACAGTTTTTTGACAGAAGAAAGTATCATCCTACTACAGTGCTTAGTAAGAGAACTCACATTTAATGTCACGTATCATTTGGTATGGATGACTCCATCAGCATTTATCAGGGCATGTGAGACCAGATTTAAACCCCTGGTTCCTCCTGGACATAATGATTTGGTTTTATTGTGGTAATAATGAGAGGCCTTTATAAATCAGGACCTCTCACCAAAAAAACAGAGAGGCTCACAGAGATTGCAGCCTAAATTAACCAGGCAGATGAAGGAGGGGAGATAAAATAGATGCCAAAAGAGGTGAAATAACCACCCTGCAAGGTAGGTCCAGAGAAGATGGATGGAACAAAAGGAAAGGGCCTCAAGTTGTGCCAGTGGTTTAGCTCAGACATTAGGAAAAATTTCTTCCCCACAAGAATTGTCAAGCATTGGAACAGCTGTCCAGGGAGCTGTAGGGGTCACAATCCCTGAAGGCATTAAAAACACAGATAAATGTGGCACTTAGGAACACGGTACACTATAAATGGTAGGTTATTGGTTTGATTCTATCTTAGAGGCATTTTCCAACCTGGACAATTATATCATTCTACAATTCTAAGATGCAGAACCGATATTCAGACCTCTCAGCTGCCATTATGTTCATTCAACACTCCCAGCTGCAAGTTAAGGCCTCCATTGTCAAATACAAAGCTGGGAAAGAGGCAAAAAATACTAAATAATGTGTGTGTTGTTTGGACTGTGAGACTGACCATGGATCATGATAACTGGGGCTGGGCTGGTGATCCTGATCCCATTGCTCTTCTTGGATGTGCTCAAATCTGCTGTTGTGTGACAATGGTGACTTTGGAGCAGCTCTCGTGTCAGTGCTGTGTGAGCAATCCTGCTCCCCAAACCCAGCAAGACACTCTCACAAAACCCAAAAATAAACCATCATCTTCAGTCTTCTTAGAAGAAACTCTTGAAGATAAGGTGTGGAAGGCTTTCGTGACTACTCACAAAGGAGATTGAATGCAAGAATTTTCTTTAGAATGAAAGCAACACCTGCCCAAATGTCAGTGAGAGTTTGCTTGACTCTGTGTTCCCTGATCATAATTTTGCAGTTTCAAATCCTTTGAAGCTCCACTTTTTTGCCCTTTTTGGTGCTAAGATGGGAAACATTTTGATGGAGTGTTTGTTCTCTAAGAACAAGTGTCTTTTCTGGTTTTTTATTTGTTTTGTTTCAAGTTTGGATATAAAATGATTCATAACTATACTAACACCCACAGACAGTGTCTCTAAAAAATGATTTAAACAAAATGTACTGCATTTTTCACCTTTTTCCATTTTTCTCAAGAACTACATTTGTTCTCATTTAGCTTTAACAAAGATCAGATTGAGCTGGAACTTGGGTAAGAGAGGTGATAAGTTTGCAGATAATAATGCATCTCATCAGTCATGAATTGCACAAATTAATCTTCAGATAGGGGTATGTCATTCAAGAACTTACATGCTAGCACTTTAATTGTCAGAAGCTAGTTTCTATTAGACACATGGACTGAGAATGAGTAACAGCATTTCCCATTAGTGGAGGGAAAAAGAAAAATTAAGGTAAGTTCAAAAACATTAAGAAAATGCTTTAATAATTTTATTTAACACAGCTTGTAATGAGAAAAAGAGTGAGACCTTAAATTAATTAAGACCAAGTCAGCTTTGTTTAATAAATGTTTTCTCTCTGCTTACAATAAAAGATGTGTATGGAAAAACATAGCAAACAAAATATGTATTATACAGGACAAAAGTTGAGAAAAGGAAAGATCTATTTAAATGAATGCTTTGAAAAGGGCTAAAAGAAGTTCTGTGAAAATCAGTGCCAACTTTTTTTTTAAATGAAATTTGAATATTTAATTTTTTCCGACCCGTGTTGGTAAAAAGCTGCGTTTTCCTTCCTGTAAAAAAGTTGGACCAGAAGGGCCTTTGCTCTTTAAGTGGTTTGATTTGCATAGGAGAAGAACGTGGCTGCCAGACACAGGCCACAAATTGATCACTGTTCTCATTTTGTACTGAGATATTTTAGCATTTCAGAGCATAAATTGGTCATCATATTTGTCTAGAAAGTTCCATGTGCACACCACGGGGTGCTCTGGCAAAGTGCAACTCTTTGTTCATGGGGAGCCAACCCTTCGGGCAGTCTTGGAGCAATCCCAGCTCAGCCCGGCCATGCTGTTTCACACTCTGCCCTAAATAAACAATAAAATATTAAAGGTTCACCACAGGCTCAAATTCCTGAGAAGAAAAGGATTTGGGTCACATCCTCACTTAGGATAATCTGGTTTCCAAGAGCAGATACCACTGAATATCACTAGTTTACCTCAAGTCATTTGATGTAACAGCCTTCCACAAGCTTTCTTTGTCATTAAGGGCTTGCTCAATTGCTAGACAAAGCTCTGCAGGTCATAATGGTGATAGTACTTTATACTATTGTTCTTTGCTGTTATCATCTGAAAGCACTTTTAAATGTATTTATTATGCATAGAAGAAAAATTATAAGGGAGCAACCAAGAGGCAGCTCAAAATTATTACAACCTGTTGTTTTGCAGGAGAATAAAGGAAAAAGAATCAGTTTTGCCTAAGGTTACTGTGAACCAGGGAAAATAAAAAATGGAGGATTAAACTCAAGGTGATATGACTACTAATCTTTGGCTTTAATAACTGAACTGCAGCAGGTCCCACCTGGGCTCAGGGTTCTTGCTTGTCATTTAGACAAGTAATTGAATAAAAGCTAAAGCAAAGAATCAATCTTGTTACATTTAGTGGGATTTCTTATCACAGATCGAAATGTGACATAAAACCCTAATGAATCTCATCAGCAGTGAGCCGTATTCTAGATGATGATTCCTGACCACAACAAAAAACTCTGGCCTTGATCTGTCAAAATAAAAGAATAAACACAAAAAACTTGCTGTTTAAAGACACGATTTGTTTATGTACATTTACTGTTGCATATATTTGTGTTTGCAGGAACAGAGGTTCAGGACTTTAGAATTAATTTCTCCCTCTCCTGCAATATTGTCCAGATACTCAGGGGCAGAGGAGTTCTACTGTCAAGCTTCATTTAAAGATGATTTACATACTTACAGAAAGTGTCCCAATATTTTAACACATGAAATTACTGACTTTTGCCATGCTGTCCCATGTTTTTATCTCTGATTGCTCTGATCATCTTAGCTTTTTGTACTATGTATGGAAATATGTGACAAACTCTCCATTTTTGTTATAATTCCCTCAAAAACCCCCTGTGGCTAATCTGTAATTTGTTTTCTTGCTGTTTACGCATTTTCCACAACTTCTTTTTCTACAGTTGTTTAGGAGTTTTTTAATTTTGTTTTCTATTTTTGAAGGTTTAGCATGGGGCTTTCTTAAGAGAAACACACTGATAACATCCCAATTCCTAATGCTTAGTAGCAATTGATGTCGTAATTAAAAATAGTCCTGTATACCTTGGACCAATGAGGTATTTTGCCTCAGAAATATTTTCACATTATACCACAAAATATTTTTATACCAAATATACAGAATAATAACTCATTTTTGCTGAATAATTAGTAATTTCTGAAATAAGTCACTAGGAACAACTAAATGTTTTTGCTTAAGTTCAGCGAAACTGAAAATTTTGTATGTTTTCCTCTTCTCACTAGAAACTGAGTTTGAATGACTTTTGAACATGATTTGGTCTTGTCTTGAAAAATAAGAAAATTACAAAATTCATTAATCCCTTATGCAAGGACTGGATTACATTTTCCTGCACCACATTAAAAATACAATCTTAATAAAGACTCTAAGAGAGGTATATACATGAATAGTTACTTTCTGTTTTGGCTCCTTTGCCTGTTATCTCATAAAACTTCACAGTCTTTAGGAGCTGCATATATATGTATGAAGAAAGGAAGATAAAGTTCTAATCTTCCTGATTATCATGAGTTCTAAGCATCGCCCTTACAAAAACCCCAAATTAATGGGTTTTTTTTGAAAAAGGATCAGAATCCTCCTTTATTATAATTTTTTTAAATTTCTCTTTTGTCCTATCTCCTTGCAATTTTTACAGGTCCTTGCTATATAGCTCTGTTTTAGGGAATATTTGAGTGTCCATGGGAGTATGAACTGCCTGAGTGTCCTGGCCATCTCCTCTATGGATTCTGACTTCCAAATTATTCTTCCAGTGTAGACTAAGAAGACAAATGAACTCTCCCACTGCTTGGTTAATGCTGTTTTCTTTGAAAAATGAGCCTCTAAATGAAGTTAGATGAACCAAGTCCTAAAACACCCATTTCCCTTTGCTGCCCCCCCGGGGGGGGGGCACAGTGTTCATGTGCACACACAGCCTCATCCCCTCTCAACTGCTTCTTCCTGCCATGGCTAGAGATAAAGCTTATCAGACAGAAAGCCACTTTTATGCACCAGCACTTTGTGCTGATTGGAGATTTTCACGTCATCAATTGTGGCCAGAATTTTCTTTATGTCATAGCTGGTGGCTGATTTCAAACCTGCTTTTGGTGGTTGTTTTTTTTTTTTTTTTTTTTTTTTTTTTTTTTTTTTTTTTTTTTTTTTTTTTTTTTTTTTGTTTGTTTGTTTGTTTGTTTGTTTTTCCAGTGACTTCAAGTGAGATTTAGATCAAATTCCTTGAGCTTCTTGTTGTCTGAGATTTCTTTGGTGAACAGAGAGAATCAGTCCCTTTAACACATGAAATACCTAATTGGCAGGATAAACTTGGCCAGGCTGCGAGAGGGTTTGGGCAAACTGCTCTGGTGGAAGCTGCCCCTGCCCGTGGCAGGGGATTGGAACTAGATGATCTCAAAGGTCTCTTCTAACCCTAATCATCCTATGATTCTGTGATTTTCTTATTCTACAACTGAAGAAACACTATGTGCTGTTAGGATTGACTCACAAGGTGATGTGATGAACCCATGAGTAAACTTCTTGGAATTCAAAGATAAAGAGTGAAACCAGATTTCCTATGGTACATGTTTGAGATGATGGGGTTTCAAGCCTTGCTTTGCATTTTTTAGTGAAAGATACAGCAGAAACTTGTGTTGCTGAGCAGCAGAGAACAACAACTTCATTCAGTGCTAAATAAGAAACAGTCTGAGCACTTCAGCATTTACAAGGAATGCAGAACAGCCATTTCAAGATCAGTCATGGTTCACATTGGTAGATGTTTGGTAACTAACCAGAAAAATTGTGTTAAGGGTCACCCAGATCCTGTTGTAGCCAACCTAGAAGTAGAATACATTCTGCAAAACAGAACAGCTACAATCCCACCCTTTGTGTGTTTGATTCAGGCACAGCCATGTTATAAACCATAGGCTGGTAAATGGACCTCAAATATCGGTAAAAGAACAGAGTTTTCAACCATGCATAACACAGAAACAAATTGTTGAACTTATTTAATTCTAAAGGTCTTTTCCATAATTTTTGCTCATGCAAAAGACTCCTGAGGCAACAAGACAGCTTACCTGCCAGCTTTGACATTTCTATAACCAAAGCAATATTTCAGAATCCTCATGCTATAAATCTGATGTGGACTTGAATTTCCCGAACGTAATAAATGATCCAATTAGAAAACAAACAAAAAGGTGAGAATAATTACACTGTTTATTCTTCCGTGATGATAAGGTGAGCTTGACAAGACAGAATGCTTCTCCTAAACCCAGAGTTTCTCTGTGCTTGCAATTGATCTTAGGAGTTAAAGATTCTGTTTGCATTTTTAACGTGCTGAGGTAAAATGTATTGCCTTGATAGAGATGTTAAGAAGCAGTTTGCTTACAGTATCTCCAACCCTTCATTTTCTATTCCTCCCATTTATTGCAGAATTTCAAACGCATTTGGGGATATATTATCTGTGTAGAAGTAAGTCTTACACTGCAATGATTTACAGTGGCACAGCTTTTAAAATCCTTTCTCAACAGCTTTTCTCTGCACTTAATCATTCACAAATGCATTGTTAATTAATTACACAGATTATTTTTAATGAAAAAAAAAATTACCATGAAAAGAAGGCTGTTTTTTCAGCTGCCTTTTTGAATGTATAGGTGCCATCCGAACCAAGAGCTGTTCTATTAGGCAGCACAATTTGCAATTCTTTGAGTTTTAGATTTTCTGAGGGTGGATTATGCATAGTTTGAAAGAAGCAAAGGTAGATGTTGTGCAGCATTTTCAGCTGGCATTTGTGAATCCAATCCAAAACCAGCAATGCTTCAACAAGTGGAAGTAGACACTCCTTGTAGTAAAATTAGGGCCCAGGGCTCAGAAAACATTTGACATTGCATCATTTCTAAGAAGTTTTTATAGGTACATCTATTATGTATATGATCTGTTGTTTCTGTTTGCTTGAGGTATATATTTCAGGACACCTTCTTCCCCTGTATGTCCATGCATTCTAGAGCAAAAAAAATTTTTTTGAGTTGAAAACAACATTTATCCAGACCACCCCCCCAGACTACATTTTCCAAAGAAGTGTCTAAACAGGCAACTGAGGCCAATTCAGATAAATCTTCACTTCTGGGGGTTTCAATAAAAAAAACCATAAAATTGCTTTTTATGTAAAAAAAAAAAAACCACAAAATCTGGCTTTGTAGAAAAAACCCCAAACTTCTGAGGCAATCACATTGATTAACTGATTGGCTGTTTGCTGTCCATACTTCCATCAGATGTTCTGGGTTTTTTTTGGTTTTTAAATATTGGTGATTGGTTTAAACAAAATCCATCAAAAGAGCTGAAGTTCTGAAGATATTGAATCCTGAGGAATTCTTTAAAAATAGGTGTCAGAGTAATGAGAAATCCCTAATTAGTCTAGACTTGGAGAAAGGCCTCAGTATGACTTGGTGCCAGAGAGGTCATGGAAGACAACAGTCAATGTCCAGCCTGTGGGAAACATACACTGGAAGTCTTCAGAAAGAGACTTCAGTAATTTCACAGGTCACAGAACTTGCTTAATGAACTTTTCTTTCACGTGTGCAGTAGAAAACAGAAACCTGAGCCCATAAAATGGATGTGTGGGTTTTAATTTGATAATATTAGCACTTCTAGCATCAACTGAAAAACACACAAAAAAAGAACAGTAGAAAAATATTAAAAAACACAGAGAATCTGCTGTTTTGCACAGAACTTTGGCTCTATGTTTCCACTGCAAGTCTTTGTGCTGATTTGCACCAAGGAGTAAAAGGAGCCCATGCCAGTAATGATTTCCACCCACTTTGCTCTCTGGCAGTGTTGAACCAACCCCAGTAACTCCATTCCTGAGTGCTGAGGTTGCTGTAAATATTTTCAACACAAGGTTTTGTTTTGCTGCATGTCATAGAAAAAGTGCTCCGCATTTATTGTTTGCAGAGTTTTTACTGCTTTTTCCTCCCCTGCATGGCTATGAAAATGATTTCATTTTTATTCTAATATTGTGGGCTTCAAGAATAGATCTCCTTGCCCAGCATTCCTCTGAAATATGAAAGAGATGCCCTCTGCAGCAAGCTTAACACTGCTATCATCTGCATAATAAAGATAGTCTGTATGTACAGAATATGCACACACACATATAAATTTATACTGATATACTGTGTGGGCACAAAGATAAACGGAATAAGAGTCACAGCAGCAAAATAGAAGAAGAGACATGTAACTCAGTGACTGACATCAAGAACAGATCTCATCTGTCAAATGGCTGAATTGAGAGGCTTTTATGAACATTTCTTCTAGGACAAAGTACATTATATGTGCAAAATGAATGTATGCCACTGGATAGTGTGCCATTTCCCTAACAATTTCATTTAAAAAAGTTGTTTCTCATTCTTTCCTTTTTTTATTCCCCTTGGCAGTTTTATCTGACCTCCTGTCCCTGACAAAAACAAAAACAAAACAAAAAAAAAATTGGATTCTCCAAAATCCATGTGCTTAATTTTGCATCTCATTTTATGTAAAATTATCTACTTAGTCACAACCTCAGATCCTCTCAGAGCAATTGAACACATCTCAAAAACAATTAAAAATAGTAGGGTTACATCAGAGATATTCTTCTTCCAGCTCTGTGGGGAATTTTGCTTATGTGGTTGCAATTGTTTTTTTTCTTGAGGGATGTAAAGAATGGCAAAGTAGTGCACAACCCTTGACATTTATCAGGGTTATATCAGCAATGTTATTTCCACAAACACTGGTTGTCAAGGACCTGCTAATAATGATGTCTGCTTATACTCAAATGCAGAACCAAATATCAATCTACTTAATAAAGCGAGGCAAACATTATCTTCTAGGGGAAATTATTTGATGGTAGATCTTGCCAATGAAAGCTTTGTCATTGGCATAGGGCCCTGATTCAGAAAGGCACTCACATATCTCCCTTTATTCATGTGATTGTGCCCCTGTTGAACTCAGTGGAACCACAAACATGCTCAGGTTTCATGTGGGTCCAGAAGTTTGATGAATCAGCACCTGAACAATAAGAAAATGCCCTTAACTGTGGAATCATGTCAATGACCAAATGAAAGCTCAAATTTTTCCAGCTGAAGTCTTCCCTCTTGGAAGTGAAATAGTGTTCTGCACTTTGCAATGTGTCTGTTTATATTAAAACTCTGTTCTTCTTAGCTTGATGACTTTTTTCCACCTTGTAGAAACCAGTGAATTTCAATCTTGGTTTGTGCAGTTTTTATCAAACCCACTGGGGGTTTCTGATCTACCTTTTTAGATAGGTTAGGCTCCAGTAAGCAGCAGCTTGTAGATTGTAGCTTGAAAACAAGTCTCTCTGAATAAGCTTTGAAATCCTCGTTTGACTGAAGAGGATGGTGGAACTTTTCTAAAGCTCAGGTTGAGACAACAGCTTGTCTCTCTTTAAAGCAGTTTTGAGTCCCCTAACACCATGAAGGCATCACCAAAGGAACTAAGAAGCAGGATTTTTTGCATCACAGTCAAGTAGAAGAAAATTCTCTCTGTTTTTTTTCTGTGGATATAAAAGGGGGTAAAAAAGCAAAACTTAAATAAAAAGGGTTGGATTTGCTAATGTTCTTTGAAGCTTTTCTTTGTAGGCAAGAAATCAGTGTGCAGAGAGGGGAGAGGGGAAAAGAAACCAAAAATAATTAAAGAAAACACTGAGTTCTGTCTTTGAATTATATAAAAGCAGCTGCATTTGATTTAATTTTTCTTCAGCTTAATGTGCTGCATAATCACTGCCTTCATCATCCCCTGGGCCCAATCTTCCTCTTAACACAAGCTGTGGGAGCTGGGCCACAGAGTTCAGTGGAAGCAAAGTTTGACCCATGCTTTGCTTTAAAAATAGAAGGCACCTCTGTCACTTCTCACTTTTCTTAGAAATCCTTTCTTTTGAGATGCTAAATGGTTGTAAAAATCATTGCTCGTGATGCCATCAGCCTTCTACCTTGTAAACTATCAAAAGGAACCAATAATCAAAAAGCTAAAAGTCCACATTCCTATAATTTATCAGCTGGAAGTTATAGGATAAATGGAAGAAGGAGGAATACTGAAATCTGCCAAAATTGTCTATAGGACTCGTTTTAACCCCACTGCTTAACAGAGGGCATGGTTGAGAGAGAGAAGAGAGAGGGAGGAAGAGGATGAGGGACTCTGTGGAGGGAGATGAACTTGTTTCTCAGTCCATTTAAAGGCTGGCTCTCTTCCAAGATAAAGCAACTTGCTTTCATGAGGGTGAAAGAAGGTTTTCCTAGGAGAAAATTTGTCCCTAAAAAAAGCATTAGTGAGAATCTGAAAAGAAAACAATGTTGAAAAATGCTAACAATTCCTCAGTTATCAAACAGAGCTTAATGATATGTTTGGGATTTTTTTTTCCCACCTCTCCCAAAACGCAACCAGAGAGGACTGTGGCGTTTCAGAGATTATGTGAGCTATTAACCTCAGACAAATAAATATTAATTGAGTCTGCTTCCATATGGAGTAAATAAGAAAATTTATAGCACCTTTACTGAAAGCAAAATCAGAACAAAACATAGTTCTTTTAGCCTTTAAGCCTGAAAATGCAAATAAAATGAGCAAAAGCAAATAAATAATAATTTGTCTCCTGCCACCTGGAGAACTCCATATGTACTCTAAACATTGCTTAATTAAAACTCACAGAACCCTGGTCCAGTAATTATTTCTTAACTGCTTGTTTTAGAGGAGAGAGCCTTTGGCCTTCAATTACAATAAATTACAGAGAGGGCAAGCGTGGACAGGCAGGATTCAATAGCCTTTAGTCAACCTCGTCTTCCCAGCTCTGGAAAGCAAGGTTCTTTTTACAGTAGGACTTGACTGTGCAAGCCCTGAAGTCATGGTTAAAGATCCCATTGACTGTGTGGGCACAGACACAGCCCCCTGTGCCTGTAGGGATAAGGGTTAACACTTAACTTTGCATTAAAACTGTTTTGCTGCACCAAGATTTTTTCTCTTTTTTTTCTTTTTTTTTTTTTTTTCCCAAAAGTGGATTTCCCCCCCACGCCACCCCACATTCTACTCGATGTGGTTTCAATATACTCGTCTTCCTGAGATCACTTTTACCTGATAAAAGTGCAAAGCCATTATGTCCTTATTTGTCAGTTTGGTGTGTGGCGGAGGGGGAGAAACGGGAGATTGAATGTTGAGGTTCTACAGCTCCTCCAGCCCGTGGTGATTCATTAGGACATTATGTGGTAGGGAGCTGCACTCAGGCCTGCTCTAGGCATCGTGTACACTGCTGTTTGAAACAGAACAACATAATAAATCCCTATGTTAATAACTGTAAATGATGACTTATGCCCTGGAAATTCCTTTTCCTCCTGGCGCAAGCAACTATAATCTCCATGGTGCTGCAGAACTGAGTAGACATCCTAATACCTTTACTGGAGGTGAAACAATATGTACCTCATTAGCAGGTCACAGATCAAACTATTAGCAACATGGTGGGAAGCCAGATAGGATTTGGTGGGATTTATAAAAGGTCATCTTAGAGGCAGCATGCAAAACTGCTTTTTGGTGGTGAAAATGCCTCTGATCAACAGATTTCCCACTCAGTGGCCATGGGTAAGACATTTTATCCCATTGAGCAGGCTAGTTTGGCAATGGTGATTAATTGGGCTTAAAGCTTTTATGTATCTCATGAAATCTGCAGCAGTTCCTTTTGATAAATTAACCTTCACTCTGTTGCATTGAAGGAGGAAGCCCATCAGCTCATCTCTGTTTCCTTTGCTCTTTATCTCTTCACAGTGTTCATAGCAGGAGGGAAAGAAGAACTAGAAAACACTGCAGCATCTGCCACAAGTGAACACTCTGTAGGTGCCCCACAGTAGCCCAGGGGGTCAAATCCTTAGTCCTTAAGTATAATCAGGAGAATGTTCAGTAGCTTGGTGTAGCCTGGGATGTTCCAGTGGATGTACTGTAGATGCACCAGCTAACTGCATTCCTTCAACAAGTCTTCATGTTTTATGAACATATACTGTTTCTTTTTAAAAAGAAATCTACATTGACTGTTGTAAATGTTGTGTTGGTGGTTGCAAACAGAGGCCAGCATTTTTATTCTGCCAGAGGGGAAAGGGAACTGAGACAGGAGGACAATGCCCCAAGCCCATCCTGTGAGGCTTGCAGGGAGCACACAAATGTTACCAGTCCTGAAGCTGTGGGAGTTCTAAGGATAGAATATTTGTTATACGTTACCTTGCCCAAGGAGACCTTGCCAACTGCTACTGTTCTAAGTTCTCGAAGAGACAGGATGGTCTTTTGTCCTATGTGTGCCTGTTTTCCAGCCTTGGGAGCCTCAGTTCCCCCTGGTGACTCCAAGAGGTTTGTACATCCTCTCCCAGATCATTGTGCATCCTCTGCAGGGCAGCATGGTGCTGCTGCTTCCAGTAGAGAGAAGTGAGGGGCAGGACTCCCTGCCAAAATTCAGGTCAGAGAACTTCACTCCTGCAACCAAGTTTACTTAACAAATATTTTTAAAATGTGGAGATTAGCTCCTGGGTATGATCTTTGTGTGGTCTTTGGTTCATTCCTTTCAGCTCATAAAATAATTTTACATGCAGATGCAGTAGACAATAAGCCAATGAAAGGAAATAGGAAGATTGGCTCCTGCTCATCAAATTTTGTGTTAAAAAGCACATATGGGAAATTCCTTTTCAATTGTTCCCACCAAGACCTAGATTTTATCTGTGCATACGGTGTCAAGACCCAAAAAACCAAACTAAATGGTCCACCTACAAAAACATTTAGATTAATTTCACTGATGTCTATGGCAAGAAGATGTTTTGCCATTTGTGATTTCATGCAAAGCCTGACAGAGGAAGGAAGAGTGGTTCTGTGATATCTTTACTGGTGAGAGTGGCGTGACACTGAGAGACAACAGGTTCACACTAGCAAAATTAGGTTCCATTCCTATCTAACCCTGCTATTGAGCCTGGATTATTTAAGTCTTCTAAGATTTCTGATTACTCACCTGAAAACAGAAATAATTTTCTGAAGTTCTTTAAAACTCTTTATTTTCATTATTTTTTCATAAAAATTACAAATTCTGTCACTTTGACAGCATTTTTCTTCTTCATCTCTTAAGGAAACTGGGCGTAGTTTGTCCATACGGTCTAAAATCAAGCACTTATTTAAAGTTAGGTGCTTTGGGAAAATACAGGATATGGCAGGATGGATTAAGAATACCTGAATTAATAGGATGCCATCATCCAGAGAGTACATTGGCCTGTAAGGGACTTCTAAGGAGATAAACAGGACTGTAGGCAGAAAACCCCCAATATTCTCTGAGCTCGTGACAACAAGTATCAGAATCAGTAATTTACTGGTATTTGTAAACTCAGTATTTGTGAGGCTCTTCCCTTCCCACCCCTTGATCTCAGGCTGAGCAATGCCAGGGCTGTTCTGAGTAACTGTGCTCTCCTCAAAGGAAAGGGATTGTGCATTTCTTTCTCTTAGGAGCCTACACAGAATTTTGCTGCTCATGGCAGGTTGATTGTGGTCATCACCTCCTCTGGACCTGGCTGCTTTGGGCATATTCAGGGTCACCTTTTCTACAGCCCTATAACTCCTTCCACTTCCAGGACAAGATCATAGCAAGGACAAGTTATAAAAAAATGCAAACGTAAATCAACCCTGAGCAAAATGTCTGATTTCACAGAGCTTGGAGCTCACCACACAGCCACTGCAGCATAGTGCCATGCCATGTTCTCATCTGTAAGGATTTGGTTTCCAAGGGGAGCCCTGTAGTCATAAAATACAATTATTTTTGTTTGTTGTTTTGATTATTTTTTTTTCTGTTGCTGGTTTATTTTTTTAAGTTTCTGAAATAAATCAGGGGCTACACTGAAGTCCATCAACACGTTATTTCTGTAGCAGAACCTGAAAATATATGTTCTGTAGCTGACCAGTGCTAACATACTGAGAGAGATGTGTTAAGGTAGAAAGCTGACTGAAACAGTGCTGGAGGAATGCATAAGGCAAAACAAACCAAATCTAGACCAGTTTCTCCTTCACAATGTTTCACCTGCTGTCCCTGGAATTACAGTTGTGTTTAATCCTGCACAAGAGTTGATTCACACCCAAAGAGAAGCCAAGAGCCAAATAACTTTCAAGAAATTTGGACACTGAGGCCACCAGGAGCAGAAGGAAAATGAGGATTTATGTTTAACAGTAGTGGAAATGTATCCAGTGGATTCTGGATCTCAGCTCTCACTAATATTCAACTCTTGGAAGTCCTAGTGACAAGATTTGGTTTCTGAGGGAGTAACTATTGGCAGAGAAAGAAAAAGGTAGAGAGAAAAATAAACTAAAATTATCTCAAATGTCGTGCAGTAGCTCTGTTCTTTGATTTTCTGTGTTTAGGAAAAAAAAAAAAAGGGTGTATAATTTAATCTGCATGAGAATACGGCAGAGAGAAGGGGGTGTCTCTACCACATCTGCCCAGCTGTTCACTGAAAAGATGAAGATAACACAATTTCAGCATGTGTTAATATTTCAGTACAGGCTTCTGCTCCAAAAGCATTCAGAAAACAAATGACCAGGTAGAGGGCTGTGCAGAGTAATTTCCCTTTTAGAAAGGGCAATTAAAACTGCAGTAGCCTTATCTCCTCACAACTTATATTGTTTTAGAAACACGGGACAAAAAGTATTACTGAATGGATTTTCCAAGGGATTGGTAGGAATCAATATAATGTATCTTTTGTGTTAAATGCCTTAGAATCTATTTTCCTGCAATAAAAATACATTTATAATATCCCTAATGGTGATAAAATATCATCTTGATAATCTATTCAAACACCTAAGAGACTTCAGTTTCTGTTCTGACATGCTCTGAATTTCAGTTTAAAAATGCATTCTGGTTTAACTGTCATCAATGGCCTAATGCAATCTCAAAGAAACAGGCATAGGCTATTCAAATATGCTTCCAATATAAGTTGGAGATTGTCAGACAAAGGAAAAAATAGCTTCCCAGTTAAAGACATAAATGTCAAGAAATGAGAAGAGGAAGAAAAAGTGTGCAAAATTCTGATTTTATTATTACATTTTTCTGGTATGGGTCAATTAATCATAAATCATCATAATTTTATTAAAAATACTCTACAAAGCACAGTTAAAAAGCATGACTTAGTTCGTCAAGATCTAAGAGGGTCTTTCTTTGCTGTTGAAATTTTAATTATGCACTCTTTCAATATTCATAAGTCACCTCATTCTTAAATTGATAGGTGAGCCACACAATCAAGAGATTTAATAACAGGAAAGACAGGAAATTTTGGGTGCTTTCCTGTATTTAAGCATTTTCTTCTGTTTTCCTGTCTTTGAGATTTTGCAATAAAAATCTCTCTCTACAGTCCTAAGGTCTTCAGTCTTGCTGTCATAAAAAATGAAATTCTTATGGGTCTGTATGGGTTCAGTAAGTGAAAACCTGTGAACTATGCCAGGTATTCCAAATCTCGAAAGGGAATTATGTGCTATGGTCATTGATTTTTATTAGAAAATGGATTTTTTAAACCAATGTTAATAATAGTTATGATACATCTTAATAGTTCACTCGCCAGTGAAATGAT